>PVJO010008771.1:0-73416 GCA_004026905.1 Hystrix cristata
ACTGTTATTGGAGCGTGAGTAGATACTTTCGTCACAGAGATGTCATGCTTGTATTTATTGGAAGGGGGTTGTCTCTGTTACTCATTAATCAGCATTAAGGAATATCTGGACTGTGATCAAGGACACTAATTAAAAATAACCACTTCCATTCGTTGCTTTTACTTCGAGTCAGCAATGACTTTTTCATGATGGTTGTTAAAAGTGTTACCTTTTTTTTTTTTCTTAGTTTTCGAAAGACTGAAATGTTAAGATGTTCCTTGAAGTAGTAGAGTAGTAGTTCAGTAACTTTGGTTGATTTTTTTTTTTTTCTGCTTCGTTTTTAGCTTTTCTCGTTCCGTAGGCTTAGTTCTCCCTTGTTGCTTTCCCTGTGTGAGTGGAGAAGTTTTTAAGAAAGTCGTGGTCTCTTCTGCGGCTCTGGCAGTCTGTGGTTGCTGGTTTGTAAAGGTGAGACCTCCCTGCACTTTGGCTCCTTCTGTTCAGTGGTCAAGTTCTTGATAGCAGTGGCCTGTGAGTGTTCGTGTTGAACTAAGGAAGAGAATTCTAAAAGCGTCAATTTTGCTGCTTTTTGTGATTGTTATTAGTAGACTAATCAAGAGAGGAAATAGAGCAGTTGACCCTTATTGGGTTTCTGTTTCAGTTTTCAAGCTCATCTGCTAATTTTAAGGTTGAAACCATGTTTACAACTGTCAGGGGTCAGTTGTACTGTAGAAGAACTCACACTTCATGTTTGAGTGAGTATTGCTAAATTTGCCTTGTGATAGGGAAGAAAATATTTGATTTGAATGAGATCTGTTTCTTGAGGTAAGATAATGTGGCAGAGTGATACTTGACGTTACTGTATTTCTAAATCAAACCTACTGTTTTCTAAGGAAGACATGAACATTGACGCACTTTAGTTTAAAACTGTGCCTGCTCTGCCTTTTGCTTCTTTTGTCCCAGGTTTTGACAACCTCTTTGCTACTGACATTTTGGATGTGAGAGTTCTTTGGTGTTGGGAGCTGGCCTGTGCACTGTGGTATGTCCAGCAGCAGCCCCTGGTTCTACAAGTAGATGCTAGTACCATCTTTCTTTTTCTCCCCATTGCAGCAATAAAAAAGGTCTCCTGATATTGATAAATACTGCTGGGAGAAAAAAATTGTCTCTGTTGAAAATCAGTTAGGTTGCCGTCTAGCAAAAGGCCTCTTTCTTTATACCCAGGGCACTTCGTTAGAATTTGAAATTTTAGGAAAAAGTGATCATAATGCTCAATTCTAATTACGAAAAGGATAATTAGCATTTTTAAGTGCTTGAACATTTTCTTTCTCTGTATGCCTGAAATTTACTTACATATTTAGGATTATAAATTGCAGTATGTTACAGAAAAGCCGGGGATAGATTATGTTCATATACAAGTTGAAAGGGGGTAAAAAAGGAGATTGTTGCAGTGGAGCTTTGTTCTCTTAAAAAAATCTTACTAAGTAGACATATACATTCTGAGAAAAACACCGTGAGATCCTAGTAAGTAGATTATCATTTACTTTCTACCACCTGAATTAGAGGTTAGCATTAGTCCATGTATATTCTTTGCCTTAATTTAGCATAGGAAGAAAAGATGCATTGATGAGCCAGAAGGTAGTATAAAAATCATATGCAAAAATAATTTGAAATTCTGAAGTCTTCTCTGGTAGGCTGTTTTACTTTTTAAAGCATTTTCATTGAAAACCCTGTTAATTCTCTTAATTCTTTCTGTGAATGCTTTGTTTTCTTTCTGTTAATTCTTTCTGTTTGTTTCCTTTCTGTTAATTGTGATGGTTCTGGCTATTGCATTTTGTGTACCTTCTTGAGATGGGAAAAAGCAGAGAGAGAAATTGGAAAACTAAATGGGAAGAGATTTCCCTCCTGTTCCTTTCATTTTATCTTATAAGTAGCATTTTTTTTTTTTTTAAAGAAAGAGGGATGGAGATGGGGGCAGGAAAAGAATACAGTTTTTGGCAAATACCTTTCTTTCTGCAGGACCTCTGGTCTTGAACCCTGCCTAAGTCAGCTAAGTCATTATGAACCAAGTTGGCCTTCCACCTGTTTTTATAGAGCTATGAGCTAGGAATGGCTTTTACATTTTTAAATGGTTAAATACTGTTTTGTGGCACAGCTATGGCCATCCATCTATGAATCATATCGAGAGTGCTTTCTGCTGTAATAGCAGTGTTGAATAATTGGGACAGCAAGTGTCTGGCCCACAAAGCCTAAAATATTACTGTGTGGCAATTTTCAGAAAAGAGTTTGCCAATGCTTGGTTTAAAGTATGTTTCTCTATCATGAACATTGTAGGCAAATAATATGCTTAGATCTGCTTAAGCAGAGGTAGGTTAATTTTTGGGGGGAGGATGGGGCTGGGGCTCGAACTCAGGGCCCTGCACTTGCTAGGCAAGCGCTCTACCACTGAGCCAGCTCCCCACCCAAAGATAGGTTAATTGCAAACAAAGAAAATGGTCAAAATTTTTTAGAATGCGGTTATGAAACTTGTGTTATCTACATTGTTATAGACCTAAAATATTCTCGCGGAGCTTCCCTGCTGGGTGTGGAGCGCTTGATGTGTTTAATTTGTTTTTCTTGTGTCTGAAGGTATCTCACTGTAAGACCACTCTGGGAGTGAGGGTTCTGGGCTACGCCTGTGGTCAAAATGGAAATCCATGACTTTAAAATGTTTTGGATGTGCTGGAATCTACAGATGGCTGGAATTCAGAGTCTAATCTGTTTGGGCTAGCCAGTCCTGTGAAGGGGGATCCCAGGTGTGGATATCTTCTTCATAAAGCAAAGATACAAGACAGCTTTGGTAGTTGTTTGTCTGTGTGTCTGCCAGCTTAGAGGCAGAGAACAACCAGACTGTTGGCAGGATTGTTATTCTTCTTATCAATGACTAATTAATTCCTGCTAATTTTTACCGTTTTCTTCACTGTTAAAGATTATGTGTCACTTTCTTCTTATTTGTGTCCTGAGAGATTGTAGTATCATATTTAAATTGCAGTACACTTAGTCTCTACCAAATGAATGCAATACATCTCACCGAGCAGTGTTTAAGGTTAGTGTTAAGTAGTTTTTAAGTGTTTTTTGGTCCATTTTTAAACGCATGCATTGGTCATTTTTCACATGTAAATGGATTTTTCCACTGGTTTCCTTTGCAGGTCCAGAAAACATAAATGCTTTTTCAGAGTAGAGGAGATGTCAGGTCTAGCCCCGTGTAGTGCTTTTGCTAGTGAACCACATTATCCTGTATTGGAGTGGGGAAAGCTGGGATGTTTCCAGTGATTTTTATCTTTTTTAGCACTTAGGCGCTTATAGAAGTCTAAATGCACATAGAAATAAAAACTCAAATGATACAGAAAGGTAGACCCTGACAATTTCTATGTCCTCAAATTTTATGTTCCATTTTAAGCTATTGTTTCCCTTTATATATAAAAGATGAGGAATTCCTTCTCTTTCAAATTTTTTAAAAACTAGTTGTGTTTTTAATTGTTCTTTTTTATGTACCTTAACAAATTTTATAATATAACTGCATTTGTTTTCTTAGTTAACTTTAGATATAACCTTGATGCTCTCTACCACATCTCGTGAAAAGACTGGTACTTTTCCGCCTTCTTCCCTTCATTTGCCTTCTTCCTTCTCATTTTCCATCCACATGCCTTGTATCGTCTGCATTTCATTCTAGGATTGAATGTCTTATATACCCTGACTATAGGTTGATTACAAGGGTTGCAAATCAAGAAAAGGATTTCAGTTAGATAGAATAAATTTCAGTTAGAATAAATCTAAGTGATTATGTATCATAACTCTAGATAGTAACAATGTAGCATACTCTTGAAAATTGTTAACAGTTTTTAAAGCGTTTCCACCACAAAAAAGTGAGTAATGGGGAATAATATGTATGTTAATTAAATTGATTTAACCAGTTCACAGTGTATACACATTTAAAAGCTACATGTTCAATACATACAGCTTTTGTTTTTCAGTTAAAAATAAACAAAAAGTTAAAAATACTTTCAATTTTATGATAATTAAGTATTTTTCACTGTGTATCAGATAATTCGATGTCACAGAGAAGGGGGAATAATCTTGCATTGTTATATATGTTCCACTTGAAGGAAACATTCTAAGCATCAGAGCAAATGGATTCACTTATCTTCTGTTCCAGCTGCTAAGAATCATGCTATATTTCAGTTTCTTTCACAACTGGATCATGGCTTCCTTTCCTAGCTTTTTGTTTTTGCTATTTCTAATTCCCTGTCCTTCTTTCTGACAGAGGAAATGGAAGTTACTGAGTCCTAGCCATTGAATCTCATTATTTTAAAAATAGTTTTACAACTCAGTCTGCATCAGTATTTTGGTCCCTCTGCCAGTGCAGGATTGAAAGTATGAAGGCTTACTATTTTTTGGTGTTGTTCCCAATTAATGTTTACTTAGATTGGTCTGTTTCTTCCAGAACTGGTAATGTTGTGTTTCCTTTTTCATGGGAAGCCATTTTCCTTGCAGTTGAGGACAGCAGGGCTGAAGGTGTTCTTTGTAGCAGCCTCTCTGTCTGTTTATACTATAGGTGTGGAGGAGAATGGCATTTATAGGTCTCGGCCTTGGTGTCAGCATTTTACCTGTGGGACACTAGAGAGAGGATATAGAAGCTGGAGATTATGAATCATTGTCAGAATCATTTTCCACATTAAAAAGTCCTAAATTAGCATTTTTAGAATCCAGTAATACATTCTTTTGACAGTCATCAGCATCCCAGAAAAGTCATACATATGAAAACGTTAGATGTAGAATTTTAACGATTGGAGACAATTAAGACCTATTTATTCATTAGAAGAGTTTAAGAGGTTAGAGTGATGCCTGGCACATACTAAGTGCTCAATAAATGCTCATTATTACCAAAGGATAGAAATTTATAGTGAACTAGGCACTATTCTAGGTTCTAGGGGTTACAGGAAGTAAGAATAAAACGATAGTCCATGATCTTACATTCTTGATGTAAGTAAGGCGACGGCCTTAAAAGAAGTCCAGAAAACAGAACTGAGTTCTGGGAAGGCCTAGTTTAGGCTGACCAAAAGAGAGGAGAGAGCAGCCACACTGTTCTGATTGGCCTTTGAGGAAGGAAGAGCATAGCTAGTGTAAACAGTGGTTCTGAAGCCTGGGGGTCCTGTAGGATGCCACCTTGAGAAGAGTTTAGGAGTGTGGTTTGATTTAGACTCCATCTTTGGTACTTATAAAGAATGGTTGGGGAGACATGGTAGTTTGAGATCAGAGAGTAAATCATTCTGAGAGTTAGTCTGCAGAGTTAGGGGTTAGATGGTAGTGAGTTATACCAGGCAGTGCTTGAGAAAAGCAGTGTTAGAGAATTAAGTTTGTAGAAAATTTTAGACCTGGAAGGGAGCTGAGAGAATATTCAATCTAGATTATTCCGGTAGCAGTGTGTAGGAAGACTCCAAAGCAGGAAGGCAGCTGAGAATCTGTTTGAGGTAATAGAGACATAAGGCAGTATTGAATTGGCTAGAATTGAGAGGGGGAAAATGTGGAGACATTTTGTAATGAGAAGGAAGTACTGGGGCTTTCTAACAGATCTTATAAAGGATAATAATGGGTGGCTAGAGTCAAAAATTTTTTTTCCACCTTTTCCCTTTGGGGCACTGGAGAGTGGTTGTACTGTTTGCAGACACACAGTTTGAAAGCCAAGTTCAGCTTCATTTATGATGAAGTAGTTGTTGGTGGAAATAGCCAAACAAGCTGAAGTACAGGGATGAGAAATCAAAGGAAGGGAGATGTTGGTCTGGGAGTCGGCAGAGTCCAGAAAGAATGAGCTCACTCTGGGGCTGTGCTTAGTGAGAAGAGCAGAAAGCCAAAGTGCATTTCTTATAGCCAAAAGCTGTACCTCTTATATTATGATTATTGTGCAGCAGATGTTAATAAAATAAAGCAGCTTGTATTCAGTTTGTCAGCAACCAGCTCATGGATCAACATACCTAAGAAAAGATAAGATTATTATAAGGAAGGATTTCAAAGAAGCATTTCAGTGTGAGACTTAGGAAGACCTTTTTCATTTTCAGCACCATTTATGACTCAATTATTTTATTCAAGGTTGTAAGATAGAACGTGGATTACTTTATGTATGGGGGAATAGCAGTGAGAGATACAGTGGGGAGAGAGAGAGAGAGAGACAGAGAGAGAGGGAGATATTTGTAAAAAATCACAAATAATGAGCTCTAGGTTGTTCTGAAGGTCAGACAGATTTCTGAGAACAGTTCCCCAAATAATCTCTTGGTGGCTGATGTCACCAACTGAAGAAATAAAAACTGTCTTTGACTCAAAGCCACCTCCCACCTTGAGATAAGATTTTGCTATGCAGTTCAGGCTGGCCTTGTCCTCACTACCTTGCCCAGGCTAGCCTCAAACTCATGGCAATCCTACTGCCTCAGCCTCACGAGTGCTGGAATTACAGATGTGCATCGCTGCACCTGGCCCAGACTTGCTTCTTGAAATCTGGTAGGGCCAGTTGATGACAATGCTTAAGATGCTAGGTATTTCTTGTGACTTTTAAGGAAGAAGATTCAACCAAATAAAATTGTTAAAAAACAAAGATTCGAGAACCCAAGAAATTACTCTTCTTTTATAGATGATAGCATAATTTTTAGAAGTTTTGCTATTATTGTATCCTTTTGTATTATGTTGTAACTTAATATCACTTACTATGTCCGTGTTGCTCTTGTAAATTGATGGGTTCAGACAGATTTTTGTGAAGGAAAGTAATAGGGAAAAATTACAAAACTTGAGATATTTGGTTCTTGCAAAACATTGTTTGGAATTTCAGATTTTGTATTAATGCAGATAAGGCTTGCCTAAGTACTTGTCTTCTGCTACTAGGGACTAGAAAGAGGTCATGCAGGAAATTATGAAAGATTGAAGGAGAACCTGCTTATCTGTTTAATACAACCCTGTTTTCAGAGGCTCACCCAAATTATTTCTGTATGAAAAACTATTTTAGGCACGTCAGTTGCATTTATTTTAATAGGCTAACACTGTTTAGGTTGATTGGCTTTTTGTATTACTGACAGTTATTCTCTTTTTACATTGAAATTGTGTTTCTCAAAATTACTTGTGTAAAATTATAGTATGTTAACAGGGCTTTGTCAGTGAATTCTAAGAAAAATTATATCCCCTTAATCTGTGGGGAATGAGTTTAGGTAGATAATGCACCCCGTGTATAAAGATAGGCATACATTTCTGACATAGACCAACCGTCGTTGATTAGATGACATATAACACATGACTGTGGTAATTCAAGAATTGTGCTGCCTGAAAGTGCATATTATTAACTTTCATGCCAATTTCTGGGTGGGGTGCACTGTTGGCGCATGATCTCAGAGTGCTTAAATATCAGAATATACATATATTATATGTTTTAGAAGAAAAATCCATATAGTTCAAAAAAAGTTTCTGCAGTAAAAGAGTAGTGTTCCATAGAGCAGTATGGGAAGTGCTGAATTAAAGAATTCTATTAGTCAATAGTTAATTTGCTTAGTGCCAGTTAATCGTAGTTATTAAATCTGTTTTATTAAAATATTTTATAATCCAGGCACTTTGGCCTACTTAGATACCCTTCTTCCAAAAATTGTTTTGAAAAGGGTATCCGTTTTGAAGAATCTAACTTTATACAATAACTTGGTGCCTAAAGTGTTGCCTCAGTGGGAGGCAGTTTCCGTAGAGTGTGCTGGGCTGATGCAGGTGGGGGCCATATGGCTTCCATCTAAACATACATCTGGAAACTCATAGTGTGGGAATGAGCTGTCTCCTGGCACTTGCAGAAGGAGCCAGCAACCAGAGCCTCAGCCACATTTTTGGAGGAGGGTAAGAGGATGGCTGCTGTTATTCCAGGTGAGGGACCCTTCATAGCGAGTCCAGCAGCTGCCGGTGGCTGCCCGGGTGTAGTGGCGAGACCCCCGAGTTACCCGCCTGAGCCCTGTGGGCGTCCCGGCTCTTCTCACAGTCCTGTGGCACTCTGGTCATCTGCTACTTTCGAGCAGCCTGTTATTGTCATGCCGAAGAAGGTGTGAGATTTATGAATAATGAGTTGCTGGGACAAACCGTGTTGCTCCTGTGTTGGGGTAGGGTTTTATGCAATTAACTATTCTTTTTGCTCACATGGTGAGGGCATTTATTTCTTTGGATGGACAAATGGCTGCCCGAAGACAATACCTTGGAAGAAATTCAGGCGTGTTAAATTCCAGGTCTGAAAAGTCCCATCGGAAAGTCTTTGTAACTGTGGCTTGTGGCTTATTGATGGAGTCGTGGGGATACATGCGGAACTGTGGCCACAGCCCCAGTTCACGCTTTGATTTTGGCCTCGACACTAAACATCTTTCTGGGTGGAGTGGGCACTTTGAGGGGTTATTTATCATTTTGTCAAACCCCAGAGCCTTCCTGTTAAGTGCCTCAGATCTGATTAAATAGGATTTTCCCGTATCAGTTGAAAAGTGGCCCACCGACTGCTGCAGTAAGGACCCCACCCTGCTGAAAATACAGACCTTCTTTTACCCATCGCGGTGCCTGTGTTTAGCTTGGTACAGAGGTTCTTAACTGGGGATGTGTGAGAATTGCCTGGTGAGCCGTTTAAGAGTATACAGAGTAGATCTCTGCATGCTGTGTAGTAGTCCTATTTGTTTCCATTGCTTGAAATTCATATTCATACTGACCACCCAAGTGGGTACTTTTAGTCTTGACCTCTCTCTGAGTTCCAGCTTGCCTGTCTGCTGGTACCATCTTTGTGGGTATCTGATAGTTGTGGAATACAAAGTATCCCGCTCCCTTCGCTTCTCCCCCATTATTCCTTGTTTCTCTGAAATACCACACATAATCCTCCCAGTTGCCCAAGCAAAATAATAAGAGGCCACTTTTCTTCCTTTTATGGGCTCCTAGTCCATCTGTCGTGTCACATCTTCTCTTGTTCTCTCTCGTGGCTCTTCCCTGGCAAACTGCAGTTGCCTGTCACCTCACTTGCCCCACCAGAGCTCCAGAGTGGCTGCAGGACACTTTTTATTTATTGACTACATCCCACACTGTACTCAAGATGAAGATGCTAGTATTCCTTTCCCTGGGAATTATTTGAAATCATAAAGTCTGACTCTGACCATAAAGTCAGTTCTTCGGACAGGGACTTGGGTGACTTCCTCTCACAGATTAGAAGGGTAAGGATGCTTTCTGAGCTCTGTTTACATAGGGCTGACTCCTTGCTAGCTGCAGTCTTACCCTATTGCTACAGTAACCAAACTTAGTGGCTTAAAAAAGAAAAATGTATCATCTTACAGTTCTGGGGGTCTGGAGTCTGAAGCGGGCCCTATTAGACTTAAATCATGCTGTCTCCGGAGCAACATTCCTTCCTGGAGGACCAAGGGAAGAATCTGCTCCTTGCCTTTTTCCAGCCTCTAGAAAAGCGTGTTCCTTGGCTCAAGGCCCCTTCCAGCAGTAGCATCACTCTGACCTCACTTCTCCCAGGCTGGACTCCTCATTCCTTCTTTTCCTTTATAAGAATCTTTGTGACACACCTGTAATTCTAGCACTTGGAAGGCTGAGGCAGGAGAATCACCACAAATTCGAGGTCACTTGAACATAGTGAGTTCAAGGCTGAACTGCATAGTGAGACCCTGTTTGAAAAAAAAAAAAAATCTCATGATTGCATTGGCCCTACCTGGATGTTCTAGAATGATCTTACCATCTAAAAGTCTTTGAATTAATCACACTAGTGCAGTTCTTTTTGCTGTGTTAGATAACATATTCATAGATTTCAGGGACTAGGAGAGGAGCAACTTTGAGTAGGCATCACTCTGCTACCTTAGCAGGCACTGTTTGAATTGATTCAGATGTACTAACCAGTTTGATCCTCATAATGTTACTATGGATTATGTATTATTAATTGTTCCCGTTTTATGGATGAGAAAACCAAGGCACAGAAAAGTTACATGTAACTTGCCAGGGTTGTATCGCCATTAGGTACTAGAGCTAGAAGTGGCTTTAGAGTCTGTTCTTAGTCCCAGTCAATACATACTATTTCTGTTGGCGTGTACTGTATCCTTCAGGGTGAGTTTTAGAAACCTGTTCTTTTATTATAGTTGCAGCAGCTCTGATCATACTTCTTGAATGTTTACTTGATGACAGCTCTTGTGCTAGGTTCTTTCATAGCCATTCCGAGTGAAGGGTATTAGCATATGCATTTTGCCTGAAAGGAAACCGAACCCAAGAAAAGCTAAGTTCTTTCCTCCATATCACACAGGTATTACCTAGAAAGTGCCAAAGCTGGGGTGGGAACACATATAAACCAGGTATGGTGGTGCACACCTGTAATCCTAGTACTCTGGGAGGCTGAGGTGGGAAGAGCCCAAGTTCAAGCCCATCTTGGGCAACTTGATGACTTAGCAAGACCCTGTGTCAAAAGAAAAATTTAAAAAGGGGACCAGAATGTAGCCTAGTAAGAAGGCCCTGCATTCAATCCCTGGTACTGAAATAAAACCTTAACCATTTATCTAAAGTGTTTTTACTTTTATTTGGTGAAATAAGTCATTCAAAATTATTATTTGCTATTACATTGTGATCATGTTTAGTGACAGAATTAGTGTACAGAACAATCTTGATGCCATGGAGTGGTATGCTGAGTGTAACAGAATTAGATTTGAAGGGTAAAAAGCATAAATGAAAAGTGAAATAGACCAAGAGTCTCAGATGCTTACAAACTCGTTGGGGTCAAGTTTGTTTCTTTTGAATGCTACCATCAGCGGATACATAAACATGTAAGAACACTTGTAAGAGGTCTGTTGACTAGAAACTTGAATTGATTGAGCAGCATAATAAGAGACATTCCAGAGTTGGCTTGAAGTTCTTTTACCCAGCTCTCAGGTGAAAATCATAGCTTATCGTAATTCATTAATCAATGGTTAGTGAAAGTTGAAAACTTTCGGTTGGACTATGCTCTTTGCCCTAGAAAGGAAACTGTGTATTCTGCCCTACTGGTGAGGCGATGATAGTCAGCCTGTGGCCGAATACAGATCCAGGACCGTATCATTTCCTAGGTACTCTATAAAGGCTACCTTGTTCTTTGGGGCTTTCCATTCTTAGTAACTTTTGGAGAACATGATGAAGATTTAAAAATTTTTCTTTCTTAAAAATTAGTGTTTTATAAGTAAATTGAAATTTTTGGTATGATGTGCTAAAATTAATACAAAATAAATTTAATACTTTAATAGTGTTACACACTATTTTTGTTTCCATTTTTCTTGCAGTACACATTTGAGATTCTCCTGGGTACCAGGCGTGGGGCTAGGCATTAGGGTGTGAGGAGGAACAGAATAGCTCTGGTGCCTCATCTTGATGTAGAAATTCTTTTGGTAATGAAAAGAGGGAAGCGGTACTTTAATGAAATAGGTAATAATGTAATAATGCTGCAGGGGCAACACAAAAGGAGTTGAGATAGCGAATAACATGAGATCTATTTGGGATAGAATCGCTAAGGAGGCTGCAGAGCTGGCACGGGGGTGAAAGTTGAAGCAGTATAAGCAGCATGCACACAAAGATGCTGAGTTGGAATGCGGATGAGGAAGAGCTAGCGTGGGACTGGGATACAATCAGGGAGAAGTTAGATTGGGAGAGGGGAGAGAGAGAGATTGGGATAGATCGATCTGTCCTTATTGATCCAGAGGGAGTGTTTGACTGTGGGATATCGTATCATGTAGGTGTCCTAATTTTATTCTAAGTGACAAGAAGACAGCAATGGGAGCTAAGAAAGGTACTGTGGACGAGTAGGGCATGGATGAAGGATGTAAGCGTGGAAATGAGAAATCGATGAAGGGTCTGTGGCACGAGGCTAGGAGAGATAGGTGGA
The DNA here is from genome assembly GCA_004026905.1 of Hystrix cristata. Taxonomy (NCBI): domain Eukaryota; kingdom Metazoa; phylum Chordata; class Mammalia; order Rodentia; family Hystricidae; genus Hystrix; species Hystrix cristata. The sequence continues at coordinate 11,888 of PVJO010008771.1, forward strand.
GACTGGGAGCAGGGCCTTAGGAGTCCAAAGGGAGAGGCAGGCTGATTTAATGAGAATTTTGGAGGTTAAGTGGGAAAATCTTGTATATAGATTGAGGGTGCCCATTTAGGGGTAGATTAAAGCCATTTAGTGGAGACTGAAGGATTGTTAAATGGCTTTGGGGGAAGGGTGTTTTTTTGACGTAAGTTTGAAACTCAAACAGAGACATCAGGTAGGTATTTGCATATATGGGTTTGTTTTTCAGAGAAGAGTTTCTGACATAAATATGGGAGACATCAGTACAAACATGGAATTTAAATCATGGAGTGGATGAGATCATGTCAGACAGTGTGGAGAGGGAACAGGGCATAGGAGCCAACCTCGAGGCTCTGCAACATTTGGAGGTCGGAGAGAGAAGGAACCAGCAAAGGAGACTGATAAACAGTTGTCAGGGAGAAAACCAAGGGCATATTGTACTGGGGATGAGTGAGGAGAATGTTTCCAGGAGGAAGGGCGGCTCCAGGGTACCACACTCCTTGGATGATGAGTAAGGCCAGGGCACAGTGCTTTTCATCAAGCTGGAAATATCGGAGGCTCTGGGGACTTTACAAGGGCAGTTTTGGTGGAGTGGTGCACAGATGCTGACTGGAGTGGGCAGGTGAATGAATGGGATCCTGTAAAGAAGGAAGGATAATGAAGGGAGACTCTTAATAATCCCTGTATGCCTAGGAAGAGGGTGGGGCCCTGGAAGAGAATGTGGAGTATTTTTGTCAGAATACATAATTAATCTGCAGAACTCTGCAGGGAGGGAGAGATGGGAGGAGAGACAGCCAGACAGACAGACGCGCGCGCGCGCGCGCGCGCACACACACACACACACACACACACACACACACACACACACACACAGGCTTTATTGGCTTACTTGGTTATGGAGGCTGGGAAGCCCCACAATGGGACATGCAGAGGCGGGAGAACCAGAGAAACTGGTAGTGTGGCCCAGTCTCTGTGTGTAGGCCCTGCACCAGGGAAGCGGATGGTGCAACATTCAGGCTGCAGCGGAAGGCTTGAGAGTCTTGGGAACTGTTAGTGTGAACTTTACAGTCCAGAGACCAAAGAACCTGGAGTTCTGGCATCCAGAGGCAGGAGAAGTGTATGCTGGCTCCGGAAGAGAGGGCAAGACTTTGCCCTTTATCTGTCTTTTTGTTCCACCCAGGCCTCCTGCTGTTTGGGTGGTGCTAGCCCACACAGTGGGCAGATCTTCCCACTCAGTCCGCTGACTCACACGTTATGCTCCCGTGCTGACACCGTCACAGATAAACGCGGGGAAGCCCAGTCAGGCTAATCAATGCCAGACCACCTGGGTTTCTGTCTGAGCAGAGGAGGGAAGGGGCCTTGGGGCCTGCTGAAGCATCGTGAAGAATCCTGTCAAGTTGACACCCCAAATCTTCCATCCCATGGAGTTCAGGGATACACAGGAGTTTGACTGACTTTTAAAAAGTTAGACAGGATATAATGTTGTACAGTATAACGATACGTGATTCATATAATATGAAATTGGTGATGTTCGATGACCTTTGATCTATGAGAACGATAGTTTGATATCATAGAACATATTATCCTGCTGATCATCAATTGTTTTCAGCAGGGACATTTGCTGGAGCTCTAGTGAAAGAATTTAATGAAAAGAACAAAAGCTGTGAGCAGTTCAGAGATGACAGGAATTCAGCATAGGCCTTCGGGGAGGGGAGGGGAAAGAGACACATTCTTTCAGTTGTAACAAGCAGGAAGGAGAAGTGCAAATTTAGCTGTGCTTGAGTGATTACAGTGGTTCCAGTCCCCAGCAGCTGGTGTCCTCCCTGGGGCAAATAATTAGGTAATAAGTTTAGATTTAGCTGAAGATACACAGTCATTGATTTTGTTCCTAGGACTGAGTGGATAGCGATCCTGTTCTTCCTCAGAGTAGAATCTAAATTTGCTTTCTCAGATGTATTTGATATCTGTGATTTTTTTTTGCGCAGCTTTTCTTTTTCTCCATTAGCAGAGAAAATCAAATGCGACCTTCCTCCCCACTCCTCAGCAGGGCAGCTCCTGGCCTCCCTATAGAACTGATTAGCAAATCAAAGAATAAAATGGTTTTCTCACAAGTGATTTTCTTGCCCTACAGAAAATTGCCTTTTTCAATATTACTATCCGTATTCTTTGACTTATCAGCATAATTGAAACATTATCTATGATTTTTGTTTCTTTAATGCAGACTACAAGTACATATTTTTAAGGTCACACCTCTCCTCTCTGTTGTCATAGGCACAGAATTTGCTTATGAAGTTGTACGTCAGGAATTTTGGCTGTTTAGAGGGAGACTATTCCACTACATAGAATGGTTTAAAAAAATGATTTTCACTAGACCATTATGCTGACATTTCCCTGGGCCACAATTCTCCATGCATGTAATTCAGTACACAATTTCAGGTCTGATCATTAATTGTATGTTTAGAGGTACTGGGAGATTGAAAGTCTGTCTTTCATGTCTTTAGGATCCCTTGTTGTGAAACATCTTTGTAGTGTTTATTTTGAATAATATCCATAGATTATGGCACCAAGCCTATTGTAAAAATATTCCTAGGAGAGAGCCCCTTCTTTCTTAGTGTGTAATGGTTGAGGCATGTCTAATCTACTGATGGTTCCAAAATGATTTTTTTCCACAGTACAGAAAGATCTGGAAAAATGTATTAAAATCCGGCAGTCATGTATTAAAATTGTAATGTAAAGCTGTAAGTATGAGATAAAGTGTGGCATCTTAAAATGTGGCATTTTAGACTAAAGTTTTATTTCTAGAGATGCGTAACTTTACTAAAGGCAAGACAGATTAATAGGTTCTAATTCTGCTGGGTTTAAGAGCTTGATTTTCTGTTACATGCTACAGTAGAAATTCCAACACTAAAGTGGATTTGTGTCTTCAGCATTGGAAATATTCAACAGAATCTATCAGAAAGGAGTTCAAAAAGCTACAGCCTGTGATGTTGTGATAACGAATGATGTTCTGGTCAGTCTTCAAGAGCATGTCTGTTTAGAAGGATTTGTATATATCAGCAGTGTACCTGAATCCCATACCCTTTGGCACCTTTGAGTTGAACTTTGGTTACGCCAGAGAAGCCCTTGGTCTTGCCGTGGAGAACCACTCATAACCAACCTTGATGTGTGCTTTGAGAGAAGGGTTTATACTATGATGCAGCTTCACGGCTTTGCTGACCTGGAATCCTCATGGCTCAGCTAGCTCCTCTGTTTGCTGAACCAGTGTTGCAGCCATCCCTCAAGTCTCCTTTGCTGTGCCCTTTTCAGATGTAAACTGGTGTGTAGTCTGTTTGACACTAGAGAAAACAGGGTGTATCTTGCAGGAAGAGGTCTGCTAAAAACCTTGCACTTCCTGTATGTATGTGCTGATGAACAGGCTTCGGAGTTCTGCCTTGTGGTGACACGCCACTCTGTTGGAGTGACAACAGTCTTTAAGGACTGGTTCTGACACACCCGGAGGCTATTTCTGTCACATGCCTTGAAGTAGGGAGGTCTGTGCATGTGTGTGATTGCCTTGTGCTCCCTGCCTCTCTAGCCCCAGGGTATTGGATAGTCTGCCCAAGTGTTGTGCCTTTTCCTGTCCTCCCAACAAAATAATTGGCTGTTACTTTTGGCTAATTTTTTCTTATTCTAAAATTACTTTCCTTGTCTCTTCATACTTGGAATAGTTTGCTCAAATGACTGGCCTTTCCTTAGAAGATCTCAGTCTAGTAATTTCTGTCCTTTCCCTTGTTGAACTGACTAGTAACCTGTGAGTCTAATTCTTATACCTCCCACCATCACAAAATCAACACATATTCAAAATAGGCTTAAGAAGAAGTATAAATATTCATAACTAGTTTTTAGGCATCCTGATATGCACGTATTTTTTTTTTAAGTTATGTCATATATTTTTTGTATATTCTGTTTAAAATCTTTTCTCCAATTTATCTCCTGAAGATACTTTTTATTTTTAAAAGATTTTTAAAAGAATCTAACTAAAGACTATTCCATTGTATAGTTCTATCATTTGACCAATCCTCTGTTTTTGAACATTTAGATGTTTTCTCTTCTCCTTTCCCTTCTTTCCTTTTGCCTTCCTTTTATTTCATGGTAATAGCTGTCTGGAACTGTTTGTTTGTCATACAGATAGTTATTTTAAACCTCAATGTGAATTTTTTGTGGTGTAGAGGTAGAGTATTGCTTGTAATGTAGCCTTGTGTATTTGAAGACAAGGGCCTGTATTTTAGGCGTTTCTCTCTTTCAGCATTTGGCACTATGCCTGACATAGTGATATTCACTAAAGAATTCCTGTTGTGCCCCAGAAACTTGAGGGCCATTTGACAAGTAGATGAGAGCCCATGGTATTGGGATGAAGGGGCAGAGATTGTCCTTGCTCTCATGAGCTGAGATACCACTCTGTACAGTAAAGTTTGTGTTGTAGAAACAGCAAGCCTTTTAATGGAAGAATCAATAAAAAAACAAAACAAAACTGAAAGTCATTCTGCAGTCTGAATGATATGCATTGTGGTTGCGTGGGGCATGCTCTTGTTTCTGTGTAATTAAGAGTTGGTGAACTGATTTTTCTGTGGTGCACTAGTGTTAACAGGTTGGGATGTACTAATGGTCTTTGTTAGGTTCACACTTTTTTATGGGGCAGGGCTGCTGGGATCCAACTCAGGGCCTTGTGCTTGCTAGGCAAGTGCTCTCCCACTGAGCTAAATCCTCAACCCCAGGTTCATACTTTTTGACCCTTGTCAGTAACTGAAATCAAGTAAACTTAAATGTAATATTCCATACCTGAATATAATATCCTGTTGTACTTACTGATTCCAGGGACCCAAAGATCTTTTAGGACTGAGTTTAGGGGGAACATAAAAATAAATCCCCAAATATTTTTGTTCCTTCTGTTGCACATTTGAAAATACGATTAAACAAAGATTGAAGCTATGGGGAAGATTTTCTGCTGTACGTTGGTATTTCAGTCCTGCCAGTATTCATGCATTTCATGATCTCACTTAAAAAAGTAAAAAGTGAAGGGTGAGTAGCTGGCCAAGAGGGCCGCCTTATATTTAAAAAACAAAATGTGCACCTCAGCAGCCGTGTATTAGTGTTTCATATAGCTGCCTTTTTCTTTTTTATTATAGGGCCAGCTCTCAATGTTGCAAGAAAAAATAGACCATTTGGAGCGTTTGCTGGCTGAAAATAATGAGATCATCTCAAATATTAGAGACTCGGTCATCAATTTGAGTGAGTCTGTGGAGGATGGCTCGAAAAGTGCCCAAGGCAATTTCAGCCAAGGTGCTGGCTCACGTCTTCTGCCATCACAGTCCTCCCTCCAGGTCGACCCTAAAGACTGTCTGTTTGCTTCACAGAGGGGAAGTCCGCATCGCGATGTGCAGGTAACGTAGGCGCTCAGTAATAATCGCAGGCTTTTCTGTTTTGATTTTAGGTTTGATCTTGTGCCTCCTCTTCCTTGGTAAATTGTTGAAACTCTGTATTCCAGCTTCTCTTTTTGCAAAGTGATTTGATAAGTTATATCATTAATTTTTTTGTGATAAAATTCTGCTTCAGTTTTCTTGTGACTATGTCTTTTTTGTATGCGTTTCCATAATAGTTGAAAATCTTTAAAGGTTGAATTTTATCAGAGATTTTCTTACCTTCTTTCAGAGAGTATGAGAAAAGCACTGCTCTTACTATTTACCTATTATTTTATTACATTATGTGATTAAATAAAGTTTATCTTTAAAATTAATTTGTTTCATTTTATGAGAAAATTAAAAATTATGCATTTGACTTGCATTATATTTCATTTGGAAAACAGTGTTGTAGAGGGTGGTGTAGTTGCAAAGCAGGGTCAGAAAGGACTTCTATCTGTTTTGAACTCTGAGTGTTTGCTTCCTATTGTCCCTCCTATTGTCCCTACACAGCGCTTAGTGGTGGGCTGTATTTCACCTTGTGCCATAGACCAGAAACTACAGATCTGTGGGTGGGCCCCAAAGGATGAGGATTTCAAAGCTGGAGAAAATTAGTTGGCCTGAAGCCTGGCTTTAGAGTAAGCATTTTCCACTGACTCCTGGGGGCACAGAGCGTGATCTGATCTTGAGGTGTGGCTCACAGTCAGCTGAAGGCTGGGGCCAGGCCTTGCACCTGTAACCCCATTAGCTAGTGTGTGACCAGGCGCAGATAGGATTCTAACCCTGTGCTTTGCAGATAGAACCCTGTGCTTTGGCCTCGTTTTGGATTTTATTGAGTACTTAGGTACCTAGCTTTGTCAGCCATCCTAAGGGAACAGCAAAACTTTTTTTGCCTAAATGTGGTCTGGGTAGAAAGATGTTGCCGAGCACCTATAGGCAGAGAGAGGCAGGGAGTGCTGGCAGAGCAGAGCTAGTTGTAGGGCTGAAGACAGAACCAGGAGGAGTAGCAGAGACTGCTAGTGCTTCCTCCTACCCTCCTGGTTCCCAAAGATTTATTGGCTTATGCAATAAATTGGGACAGTTTTATTTATTAAAGACATGAGATACATATCGGGAGATGGTTTACTGCCTTAAAATATTTTGTAATCACTCTTACTTAATTTTCTGGTATTTTTAATGTTTTGTAACTTACTTATATACTAAGAAGTAATATCTACAGCCTGTAATTTTTGTAGCCTAATTTTCACGTACTTTAAATTTTACAAATGAGTGATTATATTTTTTGTCACATTTAGTATTTTGGATAGTATGAAGAACAAAAATAAGGTCTTAGGTATTGCTTTTTAGTCAGTGATTTTTCCTTTGTGTCTAAATAGATTATTAGCTAGACGAAATACTGCATTGAAAAGCTAGAAAATATTTGCTTATTTGTTTACTTTTTTTTGAGATGAGTCCTAACAATGTTTCCAGGCTGGCTTACAATTCCCAACCTCAAGGGTTTCTCCTGCCTCAGTCTCCTAAGTAGCTGGGACTATAGGTGTGTGCCACCAAACCCAGCTCTAAAAAATCATTTGGATTCTTAAAAACTAAATTTCACTTTGAAAAAATTTCTTCGATTTTGAAATGATTGTGCCTATTTGACCCTGTTATAATTTTATTTTTAGAACAAAAAAGGTAAACATATGCTAGATAATAGATACATTTTCTTTCATGTGTGGATTTTAAAAATACAAGATTTATTATAAAATAAAGATAACCTAAGTAAAATTAAAAAAGTCATTTTCAGTACTATATTTAAAAATGTTGAAATATTTGGTATAAGCAAATTTTGTAAGATACTTCTGTTTAGTCTCTATAAATTTCTATTAATTTGTATTGGAAGTAATGTAAGAGAAGAAGAAAGTAAATGAAATTATATTTAATAAAAGCAGGTAGGATTATTTTTCAAGATAGTTATCTAGCCCAACTAACCTTTTAAGCCTTTGAATGGCAGTTAAATGTTTTCCCCCTTAAACATCTCAACTCTACAGAAGCAGCTCTGTTTTATAAAATATATATGCAGAGTGCAGCAGTGCATAATTTTAAGCAAATATTTATCAACACCAAGTGTAAATTAATAATAACCTCAATTTTCTCTTTTGTAGATGTTGGGCGTTTACAGTGTAATTCCTTTTGATAACCCAGATGGTGGCGTGTGGAAGCAAGGATTTGACATTAAGTATGAAGCAAATGAGTGGGATGCTGAACCCCTGCAGGTGTTTGTGGTCCCTCACTCCCACAATGATCCAGGTAAAATTTGTGCTTCAGAAGCTAGAGGTTATCAAGCTGCTGTAGAACCAGAGTTCTTCAGTGAGAATCCAGGAGAGCCCACTGCTTACATTTTTGAGACCTTATTCTCTGACTTTTAGCCATAATACATTCCTTTCATGTCATTGTATTTTAGTATTCTCATTTTATCACAGTATGTGCCATTCACAGATAGTACTTGTACAGTGTGGAACAGAGATAAACACGAGAGGGACTTAGCTTTTGTGGGTGAGAGTCGCACACCTTTAAGCATACTCATAGTTCATTTTAGTTGCTTGTGGTAAAATGTAGCATGACAGAATTATTTCCTGTCTATAAATGCTACGTCAAAAAGGCAGGTGCTCATGGGAGGTTTGAATCTTGACTTGGGGAAGTGGTTAGGAGCGTTGGCGTTCACTGGGTCAAATCCAGCAAGCACAGTACGAACCCAGCCCTGTCAGTGTTAGATGAGTTTAGGCAGTTTACACCGTTTAATCCCTCCAAGCCTGTTTTTTCCCTCTGGTAGACTCAGGATAATAGTAGCTCCTTGAAAGGGTGAAATGTAAAGGATTCACGCATGGCACAACAGTAGCTACTATTGTTACAGTATCGTTATATCGTATGATTGCTTTTATTCTTTGGGGCCAGAGATTTTTTTTTCCTGCAAGGTAAAGGGAAATTGCCGCAATTACAGTGGGCCAGGTGATTTAATGTGTGTATTTATTAGTGTGAAGGCACAGAACAGCACGAATGCCTAGTGAATGGAATTGCAGTGTTTTGGGGGAATGTGTTCCTGAAGACTTCTTCTGAAAGACTTCATGATGCTTCTATTTGCTCCTTTTCTCAATATCTCACTTTTGTTGTTACTATCTGAGCACCGCTGTTCCCCCAGGTACCTCAAAAGGTTTTTTTCTTTACGACCAACATGCATTTGTCTTTGACTTAGATTCTTTCCCAATAGTTTATTGGCATGCGTTCCTTTGTATTTCTGTGAAAATGTGACTTATAACTTTAGATCTGGACCCTTGATTTTAGCCCGTTTCTCTTCCCATTTTGATTTTTTTTTTAAAAAGACCTTTATTATCCTTTCCCTTTTCTGCCATCCTTAATTTCCACCAACCTCCTAGCACTTAGTAACCACATGGGCATTTGGTAAAATCTGTGGCTTGCCAGGCAGGGTGCTAAATGTTTTATAAACATCTTATATTTACAATAACCCTTGAAGGTTGCGTCGCTCATTCGTGGTAAGGGTGTGACGAGTTTGCCACGGTTACACAGGTAGCAAGGGGCACTAGTGTGTCTCTGATTGGTTTCCTTGGATCTTTGACTACGGTAAACTTGAGTGGCAGGGACCACGTGTCAAAGTCTGTTCCCACTGCCTAGCCCATAGTTGGCATAGAGTAGTAATTGTTTAAATATGTAAGGCCTTGTCTTGCCAGTCTTCATTCCTCTCTACTGCGTCTGCAAGCTGTAACCCTGCCCTCCCCACACACGCTTGCACAAGGGAATAGAGATTTGTAGCACTGGCTTGTAGGTTGAATCAGGGCTGGAACTATGTCTTATGAACTGATACGTGTGGAATACCTCGAGTAGTGACTGGTATATAGTGCCGAATCATCATTCCGTTCTGTAAATCAGTGAACTAATGATTTTAACTCTCCAGGCTAGATTGAAACAGTTGACTTGTCCCTTGGCCTTTGTTTTTCTTTAACTTTCTTCCCTCTCTGGTATCTTATTTCTATTTCTTGAAAAAAATCTTATTTAAAATGCACTTTGTACTTTATGTACTGGCAACAGACAATATTACGCTCTTTGAGGGCAGGGATTGCCCTTGCCTTTTAGATTTTTTTCTGTTTGTTTGCATTATGGGTCCTGCTATAGTTAGTATGTCGTTTTGTGAGAGGACATCCCTAATAACTGTTTCTGACTACAGTAAATGAATCTGTCTGTCGGTATCCTAGCAACCACAGTCGAATCTTTTTGTCTTAGCAAAAGATGTTAATGACCCTTACCCTCAGGCCCTTTTCCACTTGAGTTAAAAATAATGGTCAAAAGCAGATCTTTTAAAACTAAAACAATTTTTGCCATCAAGCAGAATGCTAGAGAAAAGAACCTGCTGACTTTTAAAAATCATTTTCACTCTTCCTTAACAAAAATAGAATACTGATAAATTATTCTGTGAAAAATGGAATCATTCCGATCATGAAAAATCACTGTTGTAATAACAGAAAAATAAAAAAATGTATGTACATACATTCTGAGTCAAAATGTGGCACTGATGGGAACTCTTTGTAGTGTACTCTTAAATGAATGTACAGTTAGGCAGTTTACTTTCTAAATGAGATTTATAGAGATTTATTTGCATTTCTGCAACAACAGTTTAAAACAAGCTTTTTATCTCTGTATCCTGTTTCTTTAGTGAATTTATATCTGATAGAGACAGAAATATTTGAGATAAACTTTTTAAAAACAATTTCTGTATTTAGTCGCCTAACTTAAAGAATTTATGTTATGATAGATACAGATATATAGGTATAATTTTTTTTTCTTTATAGGCTGAGTTGGTAGTATCCTGCAAGAAAAGCTAAATTTCAAACAAATGTTTGTATCCTAATAAAATTCCTAATTATGTCTTTTTCTCAGGCTAAGGACATGTAACAATTGTCCTATGACATTTAAGTGATTTACATGAGTTAAAACCACATTGGAAAAGAATTGTTAGGTAAATGCTGATAACTTTGTACTGTAATGCTTTTGAAAAGTTTTGAGTCATAGACCATGAAATTAAATGTTAGTTGATTGATACATGTTCATGTTGTACTTAATAAGCTGATTAAAACACAATTACAGCACCTTTGTATCTACAATCTTAATTCTTTGCTTCCCACTAGTTAAACTGCTGAAATATTTAGTTAATTTTCCTTCAAAGAAATCACAGTCTGTAGAGAAAAGATAAGGTGTCCTTAATGGAAAGTTGAACAGCATATTGTTAGTTCAGCAATTTGTAAAATGAACATTAGAAAATAATCCCCCATGTAGTAGTATGACTATAAAGTAGGAGGAAGGTCTAGTCCCACAAGTTAGACTTGTGGAAAATTATTTTATGCATTTTGATGAATTTTCTTATTGATTCAATGAAGGACTGGGATTTTTCAGCATCTTTTTAAGCTAAGAAAACAGATTTTTGAATAGAGTATTATATGATCTTTTGAAATGAATTTGTATATCTTTCATCTAAAAAACTCTTTAAAAAGAATAAAAATGTGAAGAAATCACAGAGTGATGTTAGTTTCAAATATTTCTGTTCAAATATTGTCAAGTACAATCAGAGTCTGCAGACAGGGTCATCCGCACTTGGTAGTGTCTCTTCGGATGGAAGAGGGTGGAGACGGAAGCCTGGTCGCTAAAGGAAATCTCTGCGTGGAAGGAGGTCAGTGGGTGTGTGGTTCTCTGTGTGTGCATGGTTGGACAGTGCTCTCCGTGGTTTAGTTACAGCAAGATAAAGAGGATTTTTGGTTTTGACAGCCACATTGGGATAGTTGAGTTTCTGAAGTCACCTAGTGTGGGGAAGAGCTGAGAGCTAGTGTTGATTACCTGTCCCACGTCAGGGGAGTGGAAAGGGCTGAACTAAGCCACATGTAACAGGTGAGAGCGGTGCGGCTGAGGCAGGATGTAGTAATTTGTTCACAGTTGAGTCAGTTATATATTCCCAAAGGCTGGTGAATTTTAATTTCACATTTGTCTGATGCTAAAATGCATGTTCTTTCATTTATCATACTGTCTCTTAAGGTATTTTATTTAATCAAAGTGATCGTTTCTTTTCTTCTTGCTTTATGGGCATTAGCCAGTTTAGCTCATTGCTAGTAGAGTTGTCAGATTTAGCAAATAAAAATACAGGATACTCAGTTAAACCTGAATAAGCAGTGGGTAGTTTTTTTTAGTGGGTGTACATGTTCCAAATATCCCATGGGATATACTTATACTAAATATTTGTATTTATCTGAAATTCAAATTTAACTTGACATCTGTATTCTGTCTGGAAACCTTACTTATTAGAAGGGCAATCCCATTTAAGAATTAAATTACATGGTGCTCTGGAATTCTGTTTTTAAGAACTGTTTAAAATTTGTGTATTGAGGTTTCTTTTTTAGAGGAAGAAAATGCAGATGGTTTGGGCTCCATTGGACTTCGTTCCTTGGAGAACACGTATGTTCACTAGCTCTTGAGAGATGGTCCTTTAAGGATCTCCTGGTTCCCCTCCTTTCAGTAACCGCTATCTGGGTTCTTCACAGCTCACCAATGGCCTGGTAATAAAAGTAATTACTGACACTTTGAGAATTTAGCATGTTCCATGCACTGATGGAGGCATTTTTCACACAGTGATCCATTACTTAGCAATTTATGACAGAATTCTATTATTACACTCATTTCATAGATAAGAAAAGTGGCAAGAGAGAGGATAAGTAATCTGTCCATGGTGGAACTGGGTTTGAACTCAGGCAATCTTGGCTCTAGAATTAGGACTTGAAACAGTTGTTAAATATCATACTGCTTTTTGTGGGAAACTTCTGAAACCACAGACAGAACATCTGGAGGAAAGTCTTTTAATCATTGCCATGCTAGGTATCATCTACTTTAATACTATTAATCATAAAATAATTTCATTAACTGTTTAGCAAAAGTGGACTTTTCATCACTATTTCCTATGGTTTTCTTCTGGTTTTTCTGGTCTTATTGAAATTGTTATTCTTTCCTTAAGTACTGTATTAATACATGAGATGGTTAATGATTTTTCTCTAGCTACATTTTTTTTTTATAATTAGTGATTTAGAAGCAGTATTTTGCAGATTTTAAAGTGGGTTTCTGCAGAAGCTTTGATAATTTGACCACCATGTACCTTAAGGAAGTTTCTCATATAGACTCAAAATTCTCACATGGACTTTTTTTTCATTATGTCAAGCAAGTAAGCTTTGTTTGGAGAAGACTTACTAGGCCTCAAGTGTCCTCAGGTGACATTAGTAGATGCTCACAAATGGAGTCTTCATTAAGAAAGGAGAATAACTTCAGTATAGATTTAGAAATTATTTTGGAGGATGATCTCACGATTGTAGGGATCAGATTTCCAGGTGAGCTGGTCTTGTAAAGGACACTTAGAAAATAATGCAGTCAGGGGTCACAGGTGGACATCATATGGCTATAGGACGAACCAAACCCCAGGTGTCCCAACAGTAATGCAAATATATTCTTGTGGTTTTGGGGAAGTTTCTAGTGACAACATCTTATGTGGATTTGAGAAGCCCTGTATCTCAAGCAACTTAATAGGAATGAAGCTGATATGCTTAGAAAACTATTAGATGACACTGAATCACCTGAAAAAAAAAGGTTAGCTTATTTTGGAAACATGAGTTCAAAAGCATTTTAGAGGAATCAGCAGATTTGTAGGTTTTCAAGGATTTACAGGTCTGTGGAAAGGGCACCTTCATCTTTGACTCTCTCCTAATCTTCTGGAAACTTTAGCTGTTCACTAAGTTTTCTTCATTTTACCTTCTGCCATGGTCACTTATTTCCCTTGGTCTGTTACATACACACTGCACTTCATAGCCGTTTTTAAAAAATAGGATCATTGCAGTGGTCTCATTTCCTGTTTCTATTTTACCTTTTTAGTCTATTCTTTACACTCGTAAAGTAGATATTTTTGAAAGCACAGATCAGAAAACCTTAACATTCTTCATTCTAATTTTCTCTAAGAAACTAGAATGGTTTGGAAACTTTTCATATCTGTCCCCTACTTCTATTTTTATTTTTATTTCTCACCATACTCTCACAATGTATCCTGTAGCACAGTTTTATCCAACTTCCTGCTGCACCCTGAAACTAACACGTACCTTCTCTGTTCAGTATCTTTTCCATATGCTTTTCCCTCCATCCAGATGATGACTATCCTAAGAATCTCTATTCTGTTATTCTAGTAAGACTTCAGCAGTTCTTTTTTTTTTTTTTTTTTTTTTTTTTTTTTTGGTGCTGGGGATCAAACTCAGGGCCTTGTACTTGCAAGTCAAGCACTCTAACACTGAGCTAAATCCCAAGCCCCCAGCATTTCTTTATTCCCATAGCATTTTGTTCATATTTTCATTGGAGGACTTGTTTTCATTTAGCTTTGCTTTATTACTTTGCCCTTATTAGATCATCAGTACGTGTTTGAGTAAGTAAACTAGGATGTTAATTAAAACTCTTTCACAGTTTATCAAGGGAGAAAACAAGCCTAACTTATAATAGAAACTTTGGAATTAAAATTAATCAGCTGAATATCTCAGTAATAGTAATACCAATTAAGATTATGTCACCCCTTAAATATAAGACTAGATGTTGCAGTCAGATATTAAAAGATTAACAAGTCATGCAAGAAACCTGTTGATTGATTATTGATAGAGAATAATTTAATGACTAAAATAAAGGCTTCCTTTAATTTATAGGCCCTGTTTGTATTTTAAATTTGAGAATACTACCACATGAAAATGGAAATAAAGCTTAAATTGCATGTTTTAAATGTTTATTATCAGTAATGTATTTACCTGAATACAATTCTTTTTGACTCAAATTCTTTTTATGCTTTCCTAAAAGCTGATGTTTATTTAACTTTTGGGTAGAATTAATGTTTTAATTAAAAAAAATTACTGTAGCAGCTAAAGCCATAACAGCATTATGGTACTTTTTTCCAGGAGGGTTCTTGGGAGTGAGGAGTTTCCAACTGCGTGGTTGAGTGTGCTGATGAGGCAGAGCTTATGGAAGGGCGCTGACAGGCTGTAGAAAGCTGCCTGGGGTCTTTGGACACACAGGAGGGCCTGGCAGGCTGGGCTGGGACTAGTTCTTTGTCTTGTCCCTGTAGTTTTGTCCTATGGAGAGTGGTTTGGTCAAAGAAGAGTGAGTAGACCCTTCTGGAGTCCAGGATTTAGGCCATGCACCTCTTACCCAGATACTTGGGGTGGTACTCTGTATGCCCTAGAGTCAAATAAAATAGGTGTTCCTTGAGAGGATCAAACCTCTACAGACTTCCAAGCTATGATCAAGAGTCCAAAATTAACAAAATAAATTGTGATTTGTTAACATATAATTAGTAGGTGCTTAATTGTTTATACACATTGGAAACAGGCAGTGGAGTTTTCAACTTTATTAGTTTTTTAATTTTTAGAACATAATACAATAGGATATTGAATTGGGGTTGATAACTGCTGTATAGAACTTCTAGTTATTCTCTCTTTGTTTTACATATTTCTCCACTTGCTTAAAACAGCTGTTAGCTCGTTTATGGGTAGTAGTGTTGTTAGAGTGAAAAAGAATAAATTGAAAGGTATTCTTATTGCTGTTCTAGTCCTGGTTCAATTTTCAAGTGTATTCAAGGGAAAGGAAAAAGCTGTGAATTGACCACTTAAGTAAATTAGCTTGCAACTCAATGTCCTAAGATTATTAAATCTAGCAGTAGAGATATGATTTTATGTCACAAAAATTCATCCCATACAACTTTTCATAAAATACTATCTTTCTGATTGGTCTCATGTTAATATACAGTTGTAGTTTTTACAGTAATTTAGAAAAAGAAAGAACCAATTCAGTGTAAAAGAGAATATTTGATCACTCTATTGTATAAGAGCAATAAAAGCTAATTTACTATTGTATTACTCAATATTGAAAGTTGCAAGAGGCTATCTTTCACTTCGTTCTTCATTACTTATGCTGTGTTATAGCTGTATTAGTATCTATTATAGATGAGTTTTATGGAAGGCTTTTAAGTCGACACTTCTGAGTTTGTATTTTGACTCATGTAAATATCTTTAACATATTTTCCAGATGATTGTTGAAGGGCAAATGAAGTGTTGAAGGCAAAGCAGATTAACCAGTTACTGTGCTTTTTCGGTGAAAACTCTTGTGATAAACTAGTCTTTGAAATGATCTTAGTTCATAACAAATTATAACTGTTGGAATTAAATAGCTATACTTCTAAAATACCTTTTACTTATTGATTTTATAAAGACTAGTTGTTTTAAATTTGCCTTTATGCTAGATTACTGGAATTTTAAAATTAATTTTGGAGACATTTTACTGATCATAGTTCTCTAAAAAGTCAGTAGCCAAATAATTAGGGATTAGTTTCAACCTTTGCTAAAATTAAGGTAAAAGGTATATGTGATGTTTTAAGATAATTCTTCTTTTTTGGTGTTTTTTTTTTTTTGTGTGTCAGGTATTGAATTCAGGGCCTTGTGCTTCCTAGGAAAGCATTCTAATCACTGAGCTAAATCCCCAGCCGTTTTAAGATGATTCTGATTGCCGTTTTAAGATAATTCTGATAGACTAATTTACCTAGTGCTTGTTATGCATAGAGAATAAGAGCATGCTACAGAGGTACCTTTGCTTATAGATTTGAATTCTTAATCTAATATATAGTTAGATTGTAGAGTATTAAATTAAATATTATCGTGCTACAAGGTAAAATACATTCTCCCCTTATTGACATCTTTATTTCTTGGATGATAAGAACACTGATTTGTTCTAAGGCTGCTTGGATTACATAGGGCTGCTCTAACAAAGTGCCACAGACTCTCAGTCTGGTGGCTTAACCAACCAGAATGATTCTCTCAGCATTCTAGAGGCAGAAAGTTCAAGATCACATGTCAGTAGTACTGGTTTCTTTTGAGGGCCTTTCTCCTGGGCTTGTAAATGGTCCTCTTTTCTGTCTTCACGTGGTCTTCTCTGTGTGTGTCTGTGTCCTAATCTATTATAAAGACCCCAGTCATGTAGGATGAGGACCTACTTTCATGACCTACCTTATTTTACCTTAATTGTCTCTTTAAAGATGTAATTTCTAAATGCAATCACATTCTGAGGAAGTAGAATTTAGGACTTCAACATGTGACAAAGTTTAGGCTATCATAAGGGCAGACAGTATATTTCATGCAAATTGAAATTGTGAAATTCCATTGTGGCTAACCAATATTTTTAAAATGTGAAGCAGTTTATTTAAATATTTTAATTGTATAACTTGGGTGTTACAAATGCCTTTTTAAATTTTTGTTTCACTCGGTTTAATCGTACAGATGGAAAAAGGCCAGTTAAAGACTCATGAAGAAGATAATGATAGTAAAAATAATAGCTAATATTTGTCAGGTGCTATATCATATTTCAGGCTCAGTTCTGAGCATTTTTGGCGTGGGTAGCCAGGAATTAGGGCATCCCTATCGAAGGGTAGGTTGGACTTCCTTTGCCTATCCAGCTGTGGATCCTGGGGCAGGGCTCCAGGTCAGTACCTTCATAAAGCAAAATGAGATTCTTTACAAACTGTTGTTTCATGAGGTATCTTTGAGTTTTTCTACAGATTCAGGCTTTTTAGTTAGTTGAATTATAAGTTCAACTGTGTAAGTTGAATTATTCAGAAAGCATTCTTTGATGACAAAGCATTCTACCAGTGTCCCAGATTGTGAAAGTACTGTGAAAAAAATATTTCATCCTGTATTCCTATTTGGCTTATAATGTTATACTTGTCATATTGTAGGTGTTTAGTAGAATGAATGAATTAAAGCAACATGGACAGATAGTTATAGCAGTAATGCCCTTTCTTAAAGTGCATACTTGCATTGTCAAAGCAGTTGTGGTATAGTCTCTGTTTCAGCAGGCTTTTATTATTTTTTTTTTACTCCTTTTTCACAAGCAAATAAAGTGTATGTAGAATGTTAATATAATCATGGACCAAATAAACAGCCATCTAGACCCCTTACACTTTAGTTCCCTCACATGTACCGGTATGATGTTTGGAATCAATTGTGCAGTAGTTCAGCCAGGTGGTAGGGAAATTCTCCTCCCTGTAAAAGATCGTAGATAAGAACAAGCTATTTTCCAGTGTTTCTGCTATGCCTACCACGTTGGCGGCTGTATATGTTTTTACCTTAGCCATTTAAGTAGTCAGTCTGATGGAACTCTGTTTGCACCTGTAGTCAATTGCTAATGTCTTTAGGTAAAATTTCCAGGATATTTGAGAAGTAGGAAAAATCAAGAGAACCAAGTCATCAACATATATAGTTCTGTTTTGGAAAAAACCATACATGGAAGTATACACATTTGTTCTTTGATTAGTGTTACTTTTGTGCTTCCAAAAAATTTGATAATGAACAGCTTTTGGAAATAAATGCCTGTTTTTGGCAGAATTTTATTTCTCAGTGTTCATATTAATGGCACAATTATATCATTGTTCTGTTGCTAGCTCTTAGCTTTAGTTTATACAGTACTTGTGATTTTCTTGGTCTTAGCTTATTCAGTGGGTGGGAAAACTTAGATGTGGCATGAGAAGATAAAATGTTAATCCTCTTTTATGAGAATAGTACTGCCTACTTGTTAGCACTGTTTAAAATTTTAAGATTAAAAAATTCCTTAAGCTATAAATAAATAATTGTATTAATTGTTACAGACCAATAATTGCTTTTTGTCCGTAGGTCGTCTGTCTTATTTTTCTCATTTCTATCTGAATTTTTGTCCAATTTTCAGAGTGTTTTTAGTATTTCAGTGTTAGTGGGATTTTGAGTCTCATGTTGACAAAAAAGAATTACCATTAATTGGAAAGACTTGTTAAAATTTCATGTCTGTTCTATTTGAATGAAAGATCTGAGGGTGTCCAAAGGTAATGCAATGGAATGTGACTGAGTTGAAAGTAGCCATATGAATCAGACCTTTGTGGTATATTTGTGTCTTGATTTAGGTTGGTTGAAGACTTTCAATGACTACTTTAGAGACAAGACTCAGTATATATTTAATAACATGGTCCTAAAGCTGAAAGAAGACTCAAGCAGGAAATTTATGTGGTCTGAAATCTCTTACCTTTCAAAATGGTGGGATATGATAGATATTCCGAAGAAGGAAGCTGTTAAAAGGTTTGTTTTAAAACTTTTTTGAAATTTGGTGCTATTAAAGATTAATCGTACAGTGAAATAAGTATTGAATTTTTAGCTTTGTATCTGAAATTTACAGTGTTTCTCCACATCCTTTCTTAATTGATTTTGGGTCATCTTTAGCAAAACAAATCAAAACTTTTCCATTGAAATCCTTATGTTCCAGATTTGTCCCAGAAATGGAATTGCAAAATCAAAGGGGCTTAATATTAAAGTTCTTTTTAAAATATATAATCAAAGTGACCTCTGGAAAGGTTGTTTCAGAGTATTTTTCAACTTTACATGTAGAAATGTACCAATTTGACTGCCTATTGGCTAATAATATAATTTTTGATAAGCTTGGCCTGTTTGATGGCTGAAAAATATTTTAATTTGCATTTCTGATTGCTAACAATGTTGGCTATTTTATCATACAAATAATCAAAGTTTTTTTATGACTCACTTGATTGTACTTTTTCATGCTCATTTGTAGGAGTATAGATTTTTTTCCTAAAGTTTTTATTTTCTGCAGTCCTTGATATGCAGACTTAAATTTTTTATGTAGTTAAATCTATTGATCTGTTTTCTTTTGGTGTGGCTTTTGCTGTCACTGTTAGAAAGGTCTTCTCCTATCCACAGTTCAAACAACTCTTTCTTTTCCTAGTTTTCATTTTTTACCATTTGCTTTTTAAAACTCTGAAATTCATTTATTTTTTTAAAATATGGCATAACAGGAATTTCTCTGATCACCAAGTACTCCTGCTTTCAGGAATTAAGAATTATGTTTTCCTGAATTGTGTTCTTTATTTATGTAGCATCACTTAGGAGGCAGTTAGTGTATTAGTCACTCTTCTAAGTACTTTATAAATTGTAATGGGTAAATCTTAACAATTCTGTAAAATAGGCACAGTCACCCTCATCGTACGGATCAGGTTACAGACACATCCAGGCGTCCCTTGTTAAACATGGCGACACTGGCATGCCAGCAGCCTGCGCTGCCCACTTCCAGCGGCCGTGCTCTTGGCACACTGTGCCGCCTCTCGAAGGTTTAAAGTCTTGTCTTGTCTGCTGATTTGGTGCCATCTTTACTGTATTTATTTCTGAGATTCCTGATATGTTTCATGGACTTTTCTGTTGACTATAATTGTGGTGTTACAATATAGTTCATCAACTGACATTTGAATCACTTGTTTTGCTTTATTGAAAAATTCTTCTAAGGAGTGATGTTTTAATTTTCCCAAAGCTTTAGAATTAATTTGTTAAGTTCTTCCATAAATTCAATTTTAAAAAAAATCTGTGAATTTTAATGGAAACCGATGTGAACATTTAAAGATAATTGTGGGGAGGATTGATTTCTGTTATATTCGTTAGAGGATTTTTTTCCTTCGATTGCAGGTTAAAGTTGCTTGCATTGTTGGCTTGGAAGTGGTCCTAAGTGAAGGCCGTAGGCTCGGGGGTACTGAGAAGAACTGAGTGATTGCCATAGCCCAAGGGGCCACTCATTCTTCTGCTGCAGACATGTGTTACCATGGGAACAGGGCTGTCGCCTTTCCCTCCAGCTACTCAAACTGCCGTTCCAAAGTGTTAAAGAAAATACTTCCACTTTTTAAGTTGAAATGCTAGTAGATAATTTAGATTAGCATGTGTAGGTGCGTATATACACACACATACAAACGAACATGCATGAGCTTGTGCACGCCAACACCCAGGCGCAGAGCTGCACAGCATTTTTGAATCTTTGGTTTACATCTAGGTACCTGCTAGCTTGCAACCTTGTGAAGATTAAGAACTGAAAAATGACATGGAACTGGTGTGTGTTTTATAGGTAATTCTTTGATTCAGTGTTAAGATTTAAAAACAAGGTTTTTGGGTGTTTAAATCTTATCACTCCTTGAATACAAAAATATTTCATACTGTATTTTCTGAAAAAATGCTGATTTTAAAGAAATTTTACTGCTATTATTTAAATTTTGGGAATTTATCTGTGGTAATTTTTGCTTTTGTATTACCTTTATGATTTTTTTCCTTTATTCAACGTGCTAAAGCTTTGACTTATTTTTTGCTGGTTTTTGCCCACAGCCACGCCTCCAGAACCTGTTTATATTTTACTGTTTTTTTTTTAACCCTTGACCCTTCTGCTTTTCATCTTTCCTAATTCCTTCTACCTACTTCTACTAGTGCTAAATAGGCCAGTCCATTAATTTTAATAAGAAGTGTACCTCCATCTGCATGTTTGCCTTTTAGCGCTGTTCTAACTGGCTTTTAAATTTTTATGTCATTTTCTCATTATTGTATTTTTCTATATGTTCTATAACTGTACTTACAGTTTTTTCTTTGACTTTAATTTATTAGATAAATGGTTTTTAACTTGAAAGTGCTAATTTTTCCAAATTATACTTACTAAAAACTAGCTTTAATGTCTTATGGTCAGAGAGTATGGACTGTACACTTTCTACTTTTTAGAGTTTTTTGACTACTTTTTCGTGACTTAATGTGTAACCAGTGTTGATGAACTTTATATTGCTGCTTGAAGAGGAATGTTTTTAGAATGTAGGTTTTGATGGGTGTCTGTTAATTCAACACCTTACAGTTGCTATTTTTATCTGTGCGCAGTTGTGCTGTTATGCAGTGTGTTCTTAACAATCACTACACTGTGCAGAATTGTGTGATGAAACAACAGGGCTTACGGAAAAAATGGGGTCAGGGCACAGCCCTCAACACTATCCTTAGTCACACACACACACACACACACACACACACACACACACACAGAAACCTAAGAAGAGGAAGGCTACGATGCTCATCCTAGGCAGGCAGTATGGCACACTCCTGCAATCCCAGCACTCTGGGAGGGTAAGGCAGAGGCAAGAGAATTGCAGGTTCCAGCATTTCCTAAATGACTTGGCGAGACCTTGTTTGGAAATAAAAAGTACAAAAACAGGCTGGGGATATACCCTCAGTGCAAAGACTGCAAGTGCAATTTCCATTCGTACACATGCATGCACACTCATACACACTCACACACAAGGTAGTCCAGTGTTATGTATGTTAAATTGGCTAAATGGATTAAAGCTCCAAAAAGTATACCAGTCTGCCTTGAAAAACGTCTGAAGTTTGCTTGTGGAAGTGTATGTTGGAAGGAGTGCAGATTGTTATTATGAAATCGTTGCTAATGTGTTTCCTGAAATCTGATGAGAAGTTGTACAGCAGGCGTGGCCGAGTGTGACTCATGCCGTGTGATTAACTGAGGGAGCTGGCGGACACTCGGCGTTGTGTGTGTGTGCGCCTTCCTCCGGGGCTTGGCTTGCTGGGTGCTGGGTGCAGTTATCTGCTTTCACCTAGTGTCTCTCAGGGACTAAAATGCACATAAGCAATACAAAGTTTGTTCCCTAATATGATCAAACACTTTGGAACAAATTTCCACTTTTAAAGTAAGTGTTTATAGCAGAATAGACTGTGCTTATTTTTTGCTACTGTTCTCTTGCTAGCTTCCTTTTATTTTTGTTTTCTCCCCCATCTTGATGGATCTATTTGCATCTTTTGCTCATTCAGTTGTTCATTCCCTCAGTAGACACTTCCTGAATGCGAGGTTTAAATCCCGCATTCCCATCTGCAGTGGAACTTTGGGAAAGTTACTTACCCTCTGTGTGCTGAAGGGCCTTTATTTGTCAAATGGAAATAATATTGGAACATATTGTTTGATCTTTATGAGGATTGAATACCAATAAGATGCTTAGCACATGCCTGGCACATTTTTATTTTTCAATTTTGTTCATTT
The DNA here is from genome assembly GCA_004026905.1 of Hystrix cristata. Taxonomy (NCBI): domain Eukaryota; kingdom Metazoa; phylum Chordata; class Mammalia; order Rodentia; family Hystricidae; genus Hystrix; species Hystrix cristata. The sequence goes on from PVJO010008771.1 coordinate 34,312, forward strand.
ATTTATTTGCAGTGCTGGGGATTGAATGCAGGGCCTCACACATGGTGGGCTAGCACTCTACTAAGCGACACTCCCAGCTGGATGGACATGTATTTAAATCCCAACAAATATTAGTGACTCTTACCATTTTTACTTTTATTTTCCCCTTAGATACTATGTAATTTTTATTTCTGAAGTCATTTTGAGATTCTCCATCTTATAATGGGAGAGTTAATTATACAATTTTTATTTCTGTTCTATTCTAAAAAAGCTTCATTGAGGATAACTTTATTTTCACTTGGTGTTCACACAGTTTTAGGATTTAAAAAAATTTATCTGTGAAAGTCTAAATTTTCACGGAGGTATATAACTAGGTACGGATCACTTTTGATTGTTTTCCATCTGTCAGTTCAAATACTTCCTCAACATATGTCTTCTGCACTTTTGCTAGTGCTTTTGTTCCATTTGTTTTAAAACTCAATTATGTGGTTACTAAGTATAGTCTCTCCTTTTTACATGCCTTTTCATTTTAATTTCTTTGTTTCATTCACTGCATTTTGGGAGATCCTTCTCAAGGATTCTCCCTGCCTTTCTCCTTTGATTCAGTACTCTGTGGTATGGCGTATATTCTTTTCCTGACTTTGGTAAGTTTAGTTCTCTGTTTTTTATATTGCTGTCCATAAGGCCAAATATTTTCTCCTTTTTATTCATCTGTAAGCAAAAACAGCTCTATCCACACCTGGAATTTGTCTCCATCGGAGTGTGGATTTCTGGAAAGCCCTTCCTCTCCTAACCAGATACTGTGGGTTTCCTTGTGGTATTTGTTAGTACTGGCTGGTCAGCATCCACTCACCCCATTTCCTCTGGGAAATGGTCTCTCAGGCAGAGACGTGGCATCCTCCATCTTCCTGCCCTTGGTCAGACAGGTCAGCCATAACTTGCACTCAGTCCGTCTGCACGTTAATTCCCAGGATTTTGGGATCTTTGGAGAACAAAGTGAGGGCTGACAGATGGAAGGGAGGGGAGCATATGAGGAGGGAAGTTTGAGGTCATTTCTCTTAGCACCCGGCATTCATGAGATTCTTTCTGTCGCGCCACGTGGTCACATGGTCCCTGGGGTCCTTACAGTATGGCCTGATTTTCTTCCAGCTCTTTGTTTAGTCTGGACCTTTAACCTTGTTTTCAATTATTTGTGCCCAGGAACATTCCCTAACACATTTTCTTTTCAGAGTCAATTTGTGTTGCTTGTGCTAGCTCAGTTCTTTGTTGGAGGACTAGCTCCTGGGAGAGAACATGAGCATCAGGGATCCAGCAGCTAGTGAAGGCGCCTGGGCTATAAAGAGTACTGAAGAAGGGGAAGAGAGGACCAGGCAGACTGTGTGGAAGGAGTGCGGTGACTAGTGATGATGGACCATTTAGAGCTTTCAGTGCCGCAAACAGCCTGCTGTGGCACGGGTACCATAGGTTTGCCACTACCAGGATGTACCATCTGTGAACCTGTTTCTGTGGCGAAGCTGCTGAGCCTAGGGCTAGCTTTCTTTTTGTATTGCTCCTAAGCCAGGTTGTGTGGAGAGTATAGGTTAGGGTCGGGGCACCTCTGAAGGCCGCGGGGCTTGCTGCCTGCTGTGTTGGTACAAGGTGAAGCCATGCTCGGCTTCCTCTTGGTGTGGCTGCATTAGGAGACGCCCTCGGCAGCAGCGAGACCCACGGGCGGAAAAGCTCCTGTAGAATGAGGACTGTGGTTAGCGTGGTTTATTTCTGTCCCAAGATTCTTTGCCTCTGCAGTTGCCCTCCAAATTAGGACTGTTGCCAGAATCTCTCAGAATCTTCTCCATGTGTAACTTGGGGCTTCATGTTGATTTTCCTATGGGGCAACTTGGATCAGGACTCATTGACTTCTTTCAGTTCCACTTGTACTCTGCCAGAGACGCTGCTGGTTGTGTGACACGTGGATGGCTCCTTTCTTTTGATTCTATTGGGTGCAAGTTGTTTTTCTTTCTCTCTTTCTTTCTGTCCTATTGGCCATTTTACTTACACTGAACCATAGAAAATTGTCAGTATTTGACCAACTTGGGTAGACAAAAACAGCAGTTTCATAGGACTCAAGTCGGCATTGCGGACAGAGAGTGGTGAGTTGGGGAGGGCAGGTGATGAGAGCGGGACTTTCATGGTCAGCTTGTTGTCTTAGTAAACTTCTGAGAGATCTTTTTTGGCTTTGGGAAGTATGTTCTTAATGACATCATTTTGCTGGAAGAAATATTGTTTTATAACTACATTTGGGCATTTAGTTTCGTTTCTGGTCAATATTTGCTGAAGTTCTTTCTCTTGTAGCTATAAACATTCACTTCTGTTCATTTATTAGATTTATCAGTAGAACTAGAGTAATAACAGAATGTATTTTTCTTACTTGAACAAAGCATCCTTAGTGTTAATTGCCCGAATACAGGCAATGTCTATAAGTTTTGGGCAAAACTTAATAGATCTTTAGATTGCTTCTGGTACTTAAAATTCTTAGCTTGTGTCAAATGACATTACTAGTAGAATTTTTTGACTACTACTATGATGCTTATGCAATGGCTTGTTTTTCTCATTTTGAAGATGATCTATGGATTAAATGTCTGTTCCTAAATTTGCAGGCTAGCTTTGGGAGAGCAGAACCTGTTAATTCCAGCAGAGTTGCACCTAAGCTTTCATTGTCCCTGAAGAATACCAATTGATTGTGGGAACTTAGCAGAAACATAACTGAAATGATCCCCATAATCTATTCCAGCAGTGACTTGTTTGATTTGTTCCCACTGTGGCAGTAGTATTCAGCTCTATAAGCTTTTAAAAATGAAAATCTAGATAACTAGAGAGGGATACATGCAAACAGCGTCTAGCTTTTCTGTTTTTTTGCATGTGTGATTCAAAATAACAATCAATTATAGCCTTGATAACTATTTGTAACATATCCAGTGGATTTAAAACGGACTGCCTTCCATTAAATAATCGCACATTTTCTGTCTGTAATTGTTTTGTTTAAGCTTCATGTTTGGATATTTTCTGCTAAGCTTTTCTTGGGGGCTTCATATTTGGATGTTTTTGGCTAAATGTTGTATAATGTTTGTAATACATCAAAATGTGAAGACTTATTCAGAGTCAGGGAGATGAAACATTACTCTTAGCATTTCCTTTGATTAACACCCAATATATTACATATTTATTGTTCCTCTCTGGACTCTGAGACATTGGAACAGTTTTCACATTGCATCTGATCCTGCTGTAAAGACCAGTGTGTAGTGCAGAAACCCATTGTGGTGAACTTACTGCAGTCAACTAGAGCAGGAATGCCCAGCTGGACTGAGTTGGTGGGTTCCAGGTGTAGAAGATCTACCTGAGAATTGTTGCTGACACAACATAAAGGAGAACAGGAGCAGAAGATGGGGGCCAGCTGTTTCCCAGGAGAAGCTCTGTTGTGGCAGGTTCTCCTGAAGGGAACTCAGCTGTTCTTGTCGCAGGAGTTGCTCGGGGCCTAGCTGTCATCTAAGATGGCCACTATTCACGACAAGGGAGCTCTGGTCTTCATCTCTGCTGCAAGTATCGTATCTTGGTTCCAGTAAAGATTTCTTCAGCCCTTTAGTGCAGACATTGCTGTGTGCTCCTAGCCCTTGATTGGATCTTTTCGGTCTCCAGTGCATAGGTAGATGTTTTGCACGCTTCCTGCATTTGGCTTGTATGTGTGTGTGAATGTTGTATTAAATCTGCTCTCTTGCAAACCATTGACTCTAGAAAGGTAACTAATACAACCAGGCAGTGGTTGGAACCTGAAACACTTTGTATATTCACCAAAGTCTTGACTAGCTTCTCTCTGTCAGTCTCTTTATGTTAAATAAGGCTCCCAGTGCATGCTGTACTATGAGTTAGGTAGGTTTTAAATCTTTACCACACTGTTGGGTTTTGTTTCTTTTCTGAGAATGCAAACTCCTTACTTATCTAGTCTTCAACCATTTTCTTACTTCTTTTTTCCTGAGTTTTTCTTTAAGTGAAACTTTCCCACGTTCCTTTTAACCATCTTTGCTTTTAAAAAATATTTTATTTATTTCTTTTAGCACATGTTTGCAGTATATATACATGATGTTTACATTTCTTGTGTGGGGTTGGTATATGTATATAACACATTTTAATTCTTTTTTTCACTCCCTTAGCCTCCCCTCCCTCTCTCCTCCCTCTGCCATCTCTTGATCCCTTCCCATGTGAGAAAGATCTGTTTTCCTACTGCCTATTATCTTTTATCACACTCTGTATTTCTAATTTAGGTTTCTGGTTTAAGAAAAGACCCTTTTAGAACAACTAAAATAGACTGATGACAGTAAAGATTGGAAAGAATGTACACAAACTGGATCTTTCATGTATTTGTGGTGGGAATGTAAAATGGAACAACTCTCTATAAAGTATCTAAAGAGTTTTCCAGACTTGAATATATATATTTTGTGATTTAGAAGGTCTACTCCTGGAAATTTACCCAGGAGGGGTCAGTAGTCTCACTCTAACTAATCTAAAGGAGACATAGGAAGATGGGTTTTGTTTCATGGACTATTATTCTTTGATAGTCTGGAAAAGAGGGAAGGCACATTCCTAAGTCATGTTGCTTAAGCTTCGTTGCCTAACCCTGTTGAATAAGCAGGGGACAAAAATTAAAAGTAGAATATTGGTGAATAGTGGCTCCAAATCATTCTGCAAGTCAGACAAAATTAAGGCACATTTGGCATAAACTTTTTATCTTTAATATTGATCTGTTTGTACACAGATATTGTTGTAGCAAACTCTATTCATAGTAAGGTCAAACTGGAAACTGTTCAGATGTCTATCAACCAGATAATAGATCGGAAAAATTGGGGCATATTGATGCAATGAAATACCACTTAGAAGTAAAAAAAAAAAAAAAAATCATTGAAATATAACAGTAATATGGATGGATGCCACAAACATTTTAAGCAAAAGTAGTCAGATACAGAAGAGTAAATATTGTATGAGTCCATTTTACAATGTTTAAAAGTAGATTAAATTGATTTATTGTGTTAAAAATCAGAATGTTCAAAGTTTTTTTGTGGTGGTGTTACCAGGTAGTCGCCTTCTAAAAATTGCTTACTAAATAAAAGACACCAAGGTTTGTGTCGGTGTACTCCTGGCTCCTTCTGGAGTTGGTATCCAGGCTCTCCTCTGGAACAAAGAATTGACTGAAACGAGCAAAACTTGATAGCAAAGTTTATTTGAAAAAGTAAAAGTGAAGAAAGAGTGAGAAACTGGCTCGGCAGAGCGAGTTTGGGCTGAAAAGAAGAGAAAATGTACCCTAGAGGACACAGGGCGGGATAAGCCAGGAGAGCGAGCATTTTATGGTGTCTTTGGCCTTTTGTGCTGTCCAAATCTCGAGGAAACCCGCGAGAACTTTTACCTGTTGGTCCTGAGCCGGGGTGCTGGAGTCCCAGGCCCCTCCTCCCTGCCAGTCTAAGCCCCGCCCTGCCTCCCATCTCGGGGCAGTGGGTGGGCCCACGTGGGAAAAGGGTTGGAGGGGAAAGCGAAATATTGGAAATATTTTATGTATTATTTTAAGTGGCGATTGTAGTTGTGGAAATTCCTGGAATTCAAACTAGACATTTCATATTGTAATGTATCAATTTAAAATACTTAGAAAAAACATACAACTGTAAACTTTATACATCTGTTGATATGAAAGAGATGTTCCTGGTAAACTTTACCTGCCATAAACTTCTTTGCGTGTTTAACACAAGAATGAGCTTTTAAATTCTATTTTTTAACCTGTGTGTTTTCCAGTGTATTTTGAATGAGAATTTTGTGAAGTAATATTTAGTATGCTGTGAGATATTTAAATTAAAAGTGTATCCTCTGCTTATTAAAACTTTGCAGAAATTACTAATTAAACCATCTAATTTGATAAATATTCTAAAATTAATATGAGGATTTTTAAGCCAGTTTTGTTAGTTTTTAGTACCTAGAAGAAATCAGGATATAGCATTTAAATTTATAAAGATTTTTAAATATAATTCAAAATATATAGGAACAGTTCAGCCACTCCTGTGTTCTTGTTGCTTTACCTCTTCCTGTAGGAAGTAGCTAATCAGACTCATTTATTTCCTAGATACATAGGAAAAGATGTATGTTTATGCACATTTGTATGTCTATATACAAATGGTAGTAGGTGAGGCACAGTGCTTTTTTTTAATGAATATTTTTTATTGTGGCAAATATGCATAACAAAATCGACAATTTTAGTAATATTAAATATATAAGTATACAGTTTAGTGGCATTAAAGCATTCACATTGTTATGTAACCATTACCACCATCAATTTTGTGTCCTTTAAAGGATAATTCCCATATTCCTACTACCCTTTTCCCAGCTCTTGCTAACCTCCATTCTACTTTCTGTCTCTGTTTAACTACTCTAGGAACCTCATACAAATGACATTATGTAACATTTGACTTTTTGTATTGCCCTAGCATGTGTCAGAATTTTCTACCTTTTTAGTATTTCATTGTGTATGCATACTGCATTTTGTCTGAACCATTTGTTTTTCTACAGACATTTGAGTTGTTTCTTCCTTTTAGTTATTGTGAATAATGTTGCTATGAATTTGGGTGTATAGGTAATCTGTTCGAGCCCTTTCTCTTATGTATATATGCAAAAGTGCCATTGTTAGATCGTCTGGTAATTGTAGGGTTAATTATTGGAGAACTCCAACAGTGATTTCCATAGTGATTAGCATTTTACATTCCATACACAAGCAAGATACAGGTTTCCTTCACATTTATCAGCTTGTTTTCTGTTTTTTTTTTTTTTTAATAATAGCTGTCTAATGAGTGTTCTGCCGTGCTTTTAAAACTTGTATCTTGGAGAACCTTTGATAAAGTGTATTTTCTGAATGGAATTTAATTTGTTTAACTGCACCCAGTTGATGACCTGTAGTGTTTATTATTTCTGGTCTCTTGCTAATGCCTGTAGTACAGTTTTTAATTGTTAACATAAACAGTTTTTTATCTTTTATACTTTTAAATATTTCGGGTAAGCATGCATAAAAGTATATATGCAATTTACACTTTGATAGTTATCACTAGCAGGATGTGCCGATATGTATTTCCACACATCATTTGCGTTGCTGTATGTTATGTAACCTTTTGATATTTCTAATCTGATAGATGAAAGCGCCACCTTCCTGAAGTTTTGACTTGCAGTTTTGTTATAAGTGAGGTTTAATTTAATCTTTAGGAACCAGTTCTTTTTTATATATCTGCATCATAGCCTTTATTTTTATTTGCATTATTAGTACCATTTCCTTATAATTTCATGCTAATAGCACTTGGTCTTTAATGATGGACAAAACAGTTGTGATTCCCTCATGGAGCTTACAGTCTACTGCAGGAAAAAGACAGTAAACATACATATGCAGAGTTAACTTTGGTTATAAATGCTATGAAAGAAAAGTCTTGGACTTTATGAAGGTAACAATTCAGGGGTGAGATTTGAATATGATGCAGTGGCCAGTAATGGCTCCAGATGGATTCATATCACCTGCTAGGCGGATATGGGGGCAGATACGGGGGCAGATATGCTAGGCAGATCAAGGCGCATGTTGGTGAGCTGAAAGGAGGAGGAGTTGTGGAATGAAATAAGGAAGAAATGATAAGAGCTGACCTCATTTGCCCTGTTCTTCTTATACTAACTCTTAAAAACAGGCATTAACAATATTCCAAAATTTAAGTTTCTACAATTATTATTATGAGGAGCTTACTCTAGTATACCATTAGATAATGTGAGAGGAATGTGAATTAATGAATTTGATTAGTAAATGTCATTAGGGTGCAAATCAATACCTTGGTAACCTCTGTCTTTTTGAGTTTTCCATGTAACTGATTATTTATTTAAGACTGAAACCCTGTACGTCATCTTGTATTATTTCATATTTCCCCAAATGTGTGATTACAAATGCAACTCGTTTTCTCATGTGAAATTAATTTGTGGCTCTTTGAAGCTTGCTAAATGATGCATTGTTTGCTACTAAGTTGTCTGTAACGATTTCCTCATTAGGGAGAGAAGCTCTTTGAGTGCATCCTTCTGTGTGTGACCAAATTCCAAATGTCTGATGATTCTGTGTGTGGGGGGGAAGTGACACTCACAGAAAATGATTTACAGCTTCTCCTGCTTTGCAGTAAATTCTTAAGTGTAAATTTTGCATCTTGGGCAAAATGAGCAGTGACAGATATGCTCAGCTTAATTTCGATCAGTTATTTCCTTAAGCTTTGTGTACCAAATTCCCCAGCATTGAAACAGAAATAGAAAAGTGTGTTAACATCTTTTGCCAGTATTTACAAGTCAGCTCACCATTGTAAAAAAAAAAAAAATGTGAAGTGCAAATATTGTTAATTTTTAAAGTTAGTACCCAGCTTCCCAGTTTCTGGATTTGATTGGTATATGTATTCTTTTGTTTCTCGTCTCACTTTTGCCTGCATATCTCGTGTTTATTAGGAATGATCATGAAGTGTACACATAAAATGTTTGCCAGAAAATCAAAAAATGTCATAGTAGAAGCTAGGCCTTGGCTCGCAGGATGGGCGTCTATGTTTAGGTTTTATTTTCTTTTGACTTTCATAGAAATAGCTCAGTTGATGCATGCTGAACGCTAAGTGAATGAAAATACTTCGAAAGTGTCTGTATTTGTTTGAAGTAAATTTGTTGGAAGTAAATATATACCCTTTTCTCATTACTTAATATTTTAATTACTGAAGTCTTAAAATAGTTATACTCTATCTTAATTTTGTTCTTATCACTAGCAGTAGCATTTTTAAATGTGATGCATTTTTGTAGGCTCACACTGCTTTTCTGCAAACAGCACTTTTAAAGTATTTCCTGAGACAGTGTTTCTGTAAGACTTTTGGCCCTATTTTTTGTAACCATCGCTAAATAATGAAGATCATTGCTATTGATCTTAATATTTAGATCAACAGCTTTCCTTTTCTTTTTTTGGTTTTCTCTTATTCATCAAATACATAAGTGCTTATATATGTTGTGAAATGCAGGTCAGATTTGTGTACATCAAAATTTTTACTTTTTGAATGATCATGTGGCAAGCATTTTTATCTAACACAGTATATATTTTATATCATGTTAAACTGTCTTGCCTGTAAGAATCTTCTGGTTAAAAAAAAAAATTTTTTTAATCTTTCTACTTGACTGTTGACACCTTACTTAATTTTCCCCATACTGATGTCTTTCTTCTTTTCTTAAAATTCACTTTTATAGAGGCTCCTTTTCCTAAGCTTACTTTTCTAGTGCAGTTAGTTCCTCTTGGATATCCCACTGTATCAAATAGCCCAGCTCAAATTTCCATTCATTGCTGTAAAGTGGCTTCCCTTCTCAACACTCCTCCACTGTGTGTTAGTTAGTACCACCCCTCTACTGGACACCCAGCTCATATTTGCTGTAATCCTTTCCTGTAGCTCCTGTCATTTCCCTGTTCCCACTTTTTCACAGCATATCTCCTTTGTCTTCCTCTTCCTCCATGTTTTGGCCATTACTGTGTTCTAGATCACATCGCCTCATACCTGAGTTATTGAATCTCCATTCTAATTGACTCTCCCCTTTCCAACTTACTTCCCATGTCTGTGAGCTTGATCTAATACAACTTTATGTAAATACTAATATACTGAGAGCCTCATTCATTGATTCCTCAAAGCAAGTTTCTCAGTGCTGGGCATGTGAATGTGAACAAAATTGGGCATGCAAGCGCTAGTTCCTGCTCCCTCGAAGCTTATGTTTTAATGGTGGGTAGGAGTGAGGAGGAGCAAGGCAATTTGGAGGCTTGATTATGGCTGCGATGTGATTGAGTGGGTGCAGTGGAGCGTTGATTTAAGTCGGGTACTCGTGGAGACTTCTGTGGGTGAGTTATGTTTGAGTAGAAATGAAGGCAGCTAAAACCAGCCAGGTTGGGAAACATAGAGAAGAAAATAAAAAAAAAATGCTGAAAGAAAATTAATGAGAGGCTTAGTCTTTAAAATAATAATTGCGTACATATACTTATTTGCCATTTAAAGTAGCATCTCAGGCATCCTCAAGAGGGGGAAGGCTGTATTATTTACAAATGGAGCTTGGAAAAGTAGCTTCTATATATAATGCGTGATTCTTTGCACTGTTTACTGTTCCTTGGATACTATTCATGTCTGTGGGGCAGGAGTTATGCAGCAAAATAAAACATTGTTGAAAACAGAAAAATTCCATTTGGGGAGTATTTCTTTTTGAATTTTTGTTTCAGTGTTTTAAATCTGTATTTCCAAGATTGTAATTCAAAATCAGCATAAAATTTGCTTTTAACCAATTTATGTGTGAAATTTTCCAAAGGATATATTTATTGGAATACAAAATAATGATGTTGAGTTTCCATGTTGGATGTTCAGAGTTTAAATCCCAAACTGTGCTCATATCTCAGGTTGTGAAGCACTGTTGGTCATGAGATGACCACCAGAGTCAAAATGTGTAAAATAACTAACTGTAAGCAGAGTCTCATTGGCAAGGTGGCTGGGACACAATGACTTCGGGTTTATTTATGTTCTTGAAGAAATACAGTTTTTTAAAATTTTTAACTTTTTTGTAAGTTCTTGATTTCTTCCACTGAAAATCTGAGGTTTCTCATTTGTGTTTCTTGAGACGCTATATGTGAAATTGTTAGTCCCCATGACTAGGTGAATTTAATTCTTTGTATTTTATGCAAGGAATTTTTAGTTAATATTTTTCCATTGTCTACTCTGTCACTGTGTGTATGATCATATATCTGTTTGAATAAATCAAGTGCTGTGTTAATACCGGGGCTTCTGTTACATACTTTTTAGGAAAATACTTATCCTTTGTGCCTTTCGCCTGCTTCAACTAAGTTTGGCTGTGTAGTTGACTGTCAGTTTTATGTATTCAGTGATATATATACTGCATACTTATTAAAAGTTCCCTACTTCTTTCTGAAATTTTGTACCACCGCCCAAATCATCCTGTTGTAAACTGACAGGTCTATGAAACATAAGGTATTTGCTTGAATTCCTGAGTTTTATACTTTATTAGACACTTTCAAATTTTTAAATATTTTGCGATTTTATTCCTTCTCAAAGAAAAGTTCTTATCATAATTCAGTTTTACTAGAGTTGGGTATCTTGTTGTTTTGTGTGATATTATGACAAAGGAATAGTACAATAGAAAGTGAAATGGTAAACTTTTTTATTCATTAATAAAAAACAAACTAGCCAACATTTAACTAGATCTGGAGCAAAGTGCTTTAATCATATTTTTAGAGTAGTTTGCTTGATTAACTTATCAGTGTCTCAAGGATTAAAGTCAATACTGATTTTTTTTAAATGTAGGAATATTGAAACGACCCTCCTTCAAGTAACAACCCACTTGTAAACACCCGTCAAGAATGTACCCTGAGTAAAACACTTTGCTAGGCCCTCTGCAACTCGGAAATAAATCACGTGTGGCTCTGGATGTCAAGTTTTTGTGGATATGTGGGACATTGTTCCCTTGCAGAGAGGGACCTCTGAGGTGACCTGCCTGGCTTTGCCTGGGAACAGAGGAGTCACCCACCGCACTTTATTCACTGGCTTCAAAAATAACTTTTTAAATAACTAGCATAAATGCTGGCTATTTTAAAAGCTGTTCTTAAATGTTATGCTATTTCAATTTTTTCCTTGAACTTTTCTTATATTTGTTAATATAACCTCTTATTATTTTCTTTCTAGTTTACTACAAAATGGTCAGTTGGAAATTGTGACAGGCGGCTGGGTTATGCCTGATGAAGCCACCCCACATTATTTTGCCTTAATTGATCAACTAATTGAAGGACATCAGTGGCTGGAAAAAAATCTAGGTATGTAGTGGTGTTTTTCCCTTTCCTTTGGGCTATTTTGGGCAATTAAGTTTAGAGAATATTAGCTTAAGGCTCTATTTTATATTTTTAAATAATTTCTCCAGTACTGTTAATTGTTGAATAATGTATCATTAATTTGTGATATTTCTGATATCACAAACTTAGTTATAAAGACACACACAAGGTTTAAGGTCATCTACTTTGTTTAATGTCATTTTATCAATTTTATTTATTATGCTTATTAATTTTAGAATTTTTGTTTTAATTGTATATTAGTTAAGACTTGATCATAATATCGTCATGGGCACAATCCTATTATTGGCTTAAACCAAAAAATAAAAACAAAAGGAAAGTAAGTTATTAACTGTGTCCATGGGAATTCTAGGTATATGATGGCTTTAAGTAAAGCTACATCCGGGCACTCAAATTATGTTGTCTAGGTACTGTCTCTTGGAGTTCTGCTTGTTTGTCCTTCAGTCTTCTCCCTCATTTTTTCCACATGGCGGGTAAGATGACCTGGGGAGCTGAGCCTCATTTTTCATCTAGCATCCAGAAGAAGGAAGTTTTCTTAATTGTTTGACTGATTGGCCCAATTTGGGTGTGGGTCTTATCCCTGATCCAGTTACTGTGTCCAGGTTAAAGCGATGAATTCACTGAGCCTGGTCGGTTGGATGGTAATGGTCTTGAAAGTAGGAGGGGACAAGGTCAGCCACACTGAAACTGTGTGATAGGTCTTCTGTACAGGTGGATCATGGAATAGGCCAGGTCTGAGATATTCCTACCACAAGAAGTGAGAAAGTGGATACTGGATTTATAAAATCTATAAGTAACTCATAAAAGTTTAGGACTAATTGAAATCTAATATTTGCTTTCTGCAAAATGGTACATAATTGTTTGAATTGTTTCATATCTCAGTATAATTTTCCTAATGATAAGCTCATGTTTTTCAGTCGAAATCATTTCTTGCTATTTTATTATTTACATTTTTTGTTACTGATAAAATCCTTCACTCTATTAATTTTTATGTACTTTATACTATGACATAATTTCACATTTAAAAACAGTTGTAAGATACTACAAAGGGTCGACCCCCCCTTCCATAAAACCTTCATACAGACTCACCAATTATTAACATTTTGACACACTTGCTTTGTTTTTCTCACTTTCCATATTGTTATTGTTGTGGTGGTTATTAGTAGAATAAGTTGTGGTTTTATACCTGTGCAGAAAAGGGTGAACATAGCAGGCCCAAGACTGCTGTCCTTACATGCTTTGCTTTTAAGGTTGGCCATAACATGAGGGACTTGAATTTTGAAATGATAAGAGCAACTTACTATTTTAAACTACTTAACTGTTTGTTCATACCATGTAGTATGTGTTAAAAACTTGCTTTCCTTCTGGGAGTCTGAAATCTTAGTGAGTAGAGAATACCTAAATGACCAACTCTCAGTAGAAACCTTGGCCACGTTGTGTGTGACCATTAATTGTGATATGTAGCTTGACTAGGTAAAGAAATGCCTAGCAGATTTGTAAAGCACACTTATGAATGTGTCAGAATGACTTATGGAAGTGTAAACATAGGTGCTATATTAGGTTCCTTGCTCTTTTCCTCTCTTGCCCTGTTTTCTTGTTCTGCTTCTTGGCCACCATCAACTCAGGATCTTTGCTCTGCCAGACCCTTCCTATATGATATTTCTACCTTGGAATCACCTGACCATGAACCGAATCCCCTGAAATCATGAACCAAATGAAATCTCTCCTTCTTTAAGGTATGCCCTCATGACTAGAAAGCTGACTAATACAGAAAATTGGTATTGAGAGTGGCATTGTTGCTGTAACTGTACCTGACTGTGTGGTTTCAAAACCTTTGGAACTGGATTGTGGAAGGTGTTTGTAAAGTTTGGAGATGCAGGCTAGAGAAACTGTAGCATGCTGTCAGCAGAGCCTGACAGATTATTCTGGTCACCTCTCAGAAGAGAATGTTGATAGGAGGCTTCAGTTGGGAACAAGAGCCTCATCGGCAATTGGTCTAGAAGCCATGTATGTCACACTTATTTACATTTTGCTCATATCCTTAGACTTTGCAGAAGACTGAAATTAAGGACACAGCTGATTGTTCTGGTGGAGGAAATTTCAGGGCAACCCAATGTTCAGGTTGTGTCATGCATACTACTGGCTGTTTTTAGTTAGATTATAAGGAGGATTGGGAGCAAAAAAACTAAGCAGAGCAATTTGCAAAAAGAAGGTGTGGTTGTTTAAGAGATTATTACCATTATAAAGGCAGCCAAGTACTTTTTAAATGTATTACATTGGGGAAGGGAAGAAATTGTTCAAATGGGAAGGGGAACAAAGAAAGGGGAGGGGGAAAGGAACAGGAAGGACAAGGAAAACAAAAGAATAGAAGGAAAAAAATGGAACCAAAGCTTTTGTAAATAAGGAGGGAGGAGAGGTTGAAGGGAGGGGAGTGGAATGGGAAGAAAAGAAGCAGCAAGATATACTACATACAGTTACAAATTCCCTATGATGAATGTTATCATTATGTATATCTAAAATGTACCACTAAAATAAAATTTAAAAAAAGGAATGATGCTTTAAAGACATCTCAGAAATCAGCAAGACCCCACCCATTGCAAGTTCAAGGGTACAACTCTATAGTCTTTTCATTTACAAAGAGATTCCCTGTTACCCTGCTTGAGAAGGGCCTCCTAAAGAAATGGTTTTCCAGGATTCATTTTATTGTGCTCAGCTATCTAGGCTGTAGAGGAGTATTGGCTACTGCTTGAGCTGAGAGCAGACCTTGGCCTCATCCACATGGTGCTAGTTTTCCTGGCATCTTGCAGAATGCAAGAGTTATGAGGTCAAGGAAGCTTCCACCTAGATTTCAAAGTAAGGCCCGAAAGGCCACACAGGAGCTCCTTAGAGGATGTTATATAAAGTGGTGGGAATGAAGCCAAATGTGTAGTAGCGACCCCAGAAAGTTGGAGATGCCAGGAGCATGGAACATCCGCTAAGGAAAGCTGCGGACTGTCAGTGGAGCCAGTCAGAGAGAGAGGCCATGTTGGCTGTAACAAGCAAGGCCATCGCTGTGTGGCCACCCAGGCCTTTTGGAGCTCACATCTCACTGTCGTGTACCCAGGATGTTGGACATGGAGGTATATGGGGTCTTGCTTTGGTCTGATTCTTTCCTCTACCCTATTCCACGCTTTTGGAATGGGAACGTTTAGCCTGTGCCACTGAACCTTGGGATTATGTAACTTGTATTAGATTTTTATGGAGGTTCACACCTGAGTTTGCCTTGATTCTCAGAAGAGATTTTGACTTGTACCTTTGAAAGGGAGGGGATTGCAAGATAGTTATATCATGTCAGGTGGAATTATGAACTTGCTGTGATTGTCTTTATTTGGAGATTAAGTATGGTTTAAGGAGATACTTGGGTGTCAAATTGACATGGGGTGGGTTATGACCCTTCATCATGATACGTAATCTTTATGGGGGGATTAAGAAATGCCTAATGAAGATTAGTGAAGCATGCATCTTGATGTATTTGAGTCGTGGTGGTATGGCCCTGGCTACTGTGTTTGATTCCTTGACACTTGCTCTCTGGCGCTGCTACCTTGCTTTGCTTCCCAGCCACTGTGCAACAAGCTCTGCCACTCCCTCCCAGCATGATGTTTCTGCCTGGGAGCTAGCCAGTCCTAGACTAAATCCTCTGAAATTGTAAGCCAAATTAAACCTCCCTCCTTTAAATTGTGGGTGTTGGATATTGTGTCTCAGTGATGGAAAAGCCAACTGTAGCAGCAGACTCTAATGGTTTTCTGTGGTTGACAGCATTTCACAGGTATTGGCGTAGTTTGGTACTGGAAGAATTAAGCACACACTGCGTGACTCTACAGAGAGGGGACTCTTAGAAGCTCTCATTAGATTTCCCCTGGACTCTGTTCCATGTACCTTTCCCCTTTGCTCATCTTGTTTTTTATTCTTTCTCTGTAGTAAATCATGATTGTGAGTATGACAGTATGCTGAGACTTCAAAGTTTTCTCAGTCACCAAACTTAGGAGTGGTGTTGGATTCCCTTATTCAGTGGCCCGTTTCCTTAAATACTGAGCTATGTCTTAAGCTAAGAGTATTTATATACCTCAGCTTTGGATTTTTCTTTGTTTCTAGCTTTTATTGAAGTATAATTTGCGTGCAGTATAATATGTAAATCTTAAGTGTGGAGTTAACTGAATTTTGACAAATGCATTTACCCATATAGTACATTTTCATCACCCCAGAAAGTTCTCTCATTTCTTCATCTGTTACCTGCAGCCATTCGCTCCCTGATTTCTATCACTGTAGTTTTGACTGTTGGAGAATTTATTTGTGGTGCAAATAGTATAGACTCTTTTAGATCTAGTTTCTTTGCTCAGTATAACTGTTTCTATACCTTTTCTGAGAAGTATTTTAAATACTATAAAACTCACCCAGTGGCTTTTATATGGTCACTGAGGTGCAAAACTAACACTATAATATATATTTAGAACTTTTTCATCATCTCTCAAAGAAACCTCATCCCCATTAGTAGTCACCTTTCTGGTTCCTCCCTTCCATTCCCCTGTCCCAGGCTACCACTCATCTGCTTTTTTTTGGGTAAAGTCCTCCCTCAGTATGTCTGAATGATTGGTTCTAGAACTTTCCATAGATGCCAAAATACAAGTTCCTTAAATAAATGACATAATGTTTGCATATTACCTTTGTACATACTTCATTGCATATACTTTAACTCATCTGTAGATTACTTATAATAACTAGTACGGCGTAAATGCCATGTAAATAACTTTTTAGGAAATGATGAAAAAAATTCTGCACGTGTTCAGTATAGATGTAGTTTTTCCTCCTGAATGTTTTGGATATGTGTTTGGTTGAATTCACAGACATGGAACCTGTGGACACAGAGGTCCAGATGCATGTTGTGTTTGTCTCTTCTGGACTTCTCATGTAAATGGAAGCTTCCAATGTGTGACCTTTTGTGACTGACTTCTTTCTCTTGGCATAATCGTTTCAAGGTTCACCTGTGTTGTAGCATGAAGCTACAACCGTGCTTCATTCCTTTTTATGGCTGGATGAAGCTTTGTTTTATGGATATCTCACATTTGTTTATCCGTTGATCAGTTGATGGACATGTTTCTCCTTTTTGGTTTTGATGATTAATCCTGTTGCACACATCTATGTAAAAGTTTTTGTCTAGACATGCTTTCATTTCTGTTGGCTATACACACGGGAGTAGACTTGCTGTGTTACATGGTGACTCTTACGTTTAGAGGAATTGTAAAACTGTTTCCAGAATGACTGCACCATTTTGACTACCCTCCAGTCATGTTTGAGGGGTCTGCTTTCTCTGTATCTTCACCAATGTTAGTTATTGTCTTTTTTATTGTAGCCATTCTAGTATATGTGAAATATCTAATTGTGGTTTTGATTTGTATTTCCCTAATAACTATCAGTGTTAAAATTTTTTCATGTATATGTTGGCTACTTACATATCTTTGGAAAAATGTTTGTTCAAATCCTTTGACTAATTTTTAATAGAGATATTTGTCTTTTTTTGCTTCCTTTCAGGACTTCTTTATATATTCTTGGTAAAAGTCTCTTGTCAGATAAGGATTTGCAAATATTTTCCTTCCATTCCTTCGATTCTTTTCTCTCTTAAAGGTGTTTTTGATATACATTTTTTTTTTTGAGATGACGTCTCACTGTTTTGTTCAGATTGGTCTCTAATTGTAGGCCTCAACCATTTTTCTGCCTCAGCCTCTCAAGTAGCTGAACTATAGATGTACATCGCCATGCCCAGAAAAACTTCTAAATTTTGTTTGTTTGTAAGTCCAGTTTTTTTTTTTCTTTTGTCACTTGTGCTTTGATATCCTAGACAGAAACCATCGTCTGACCCAAGATCATGAAGACTATTTTTTTCTAATAGTTTTATGGTTTTAACTCTTTTATTAGGTAAGTGATCCATTTCGAGTTATTTTTCCGTGTAGTATGAGGTGGGATTCCATATTCTTTTTTTACATATTACTAGCCAGTTGTCCTGGGGCCTCTGTTGAAAAGATAACTGTTTGCTCATTAACTGGTGCTCTTGTTGACAATTCACCATAAAAGTGGGGCTTTCTGTCTGAACTCTTTATTCATTGACTTAAGTCTTTCACCTTGCGGCCAAAGGAGAACTTACCAAACTGATGGAATTACTGTACAGGGTGCACCTAACTGATTGGATTACTGTGCAAGGTGTGATAAAAATATAGTGAATATTTAAATTTAAAAGATTATTACAGTAAAAGACACATTGCCATTAATTCCCCTCAAAGCTCTCTTCCCTCACTTCAGACACACGTGTTCCATCTCTCTTGCCGCTTTATGAAGCATTTCAGCAAGGCTTCCTTGTTGTGCGTCAGTAATTCTCCTTTTTATACCTGGGTAGTGTTTCATTGCTTATCCAGCTTTGTGTTGAACATTTGGGTTGCTTTCAGTTTTTAGCTGTCATGACCCATATTGCAATAATAATTTGTCCATGGGTCTTTCTGTAGGCGCGTGATTCATTGTTGTGGATAAATGTTGGGAATAGGATTACTTGGTTGTATGATAGATGTATGTTTAACTTTATGAGAACTTTGAAAGACTTTTCCAAAGTAGTTTTACTGTTTTATACTTTGGCAGCAGTGCATTTGAATTCTGATTGTTCTACATTCTTGCTAATATTTGGTATTGTTAGTCTTCTTGTCATAACTATTTCCACTAGTGGATATGTAGTGATATTATTGTTTTAACTTACATTTCTTTGATTAATGACGTTGAGTAGCTTTTCTTGTGCTTACTGGCCAGTGATATGTCTTATTTAGAACTTTCTAAATATTTTACCTTTTCTTTTTAATTGGGTTTTTGTCTTTTGAATTGCACATATTTTTATGTTCTGAATATGAACTCTTTGGCACATATATGCTTTATGGGTATTTTGTCTCAGCTTGTGATTATTCATGTTTTTAGTGTGTTTTCCTCATATCTAACCACTTAATACCAGTTTATAAAAATGTTTTGATGTGTATGTATATGTGTGTGATTGTATAAATCTTCTAATTAGTGTGTTTTCTCAATCTTTTTATTATTAGTAATATTTTATATAGCTTATTGTTATGGCAATACGTAATATCTTTGAAAAATAATTGTAGGTCTAGGATATAGCTCAGTGGTAGAGTGGTTGCCTTACTAGGTTTCAAATAAATAAATGAAAAAAATTGTTTCATCTTTTTAAATATATACAGCATTTAGGCCATACATCTGTTTGCAGTATTCAAAAATAAAACAATTACTTAGGATAACGGTGATAGCCGTTCTCTTGCACTGCCCTTCCCATATATATATATATATATATATTTCCCACCCCTCCAGGGTTGGGGATTGAAGCCAGGTCTTTCTATGTAGTTCAGGCTGGCCTTGAACTCTTTGTAATTCTCCTGCCTTAGCTTCCTGAGTGCTGGGATTACAGCATGTGCCACCACACTCAGCTTCTTGTTCTGTGTTTTTAAAGGGAATAATTTAACTGTATTAAATATCGTTATCTGTTATTTTATGATAGATATTTTTTATAGTGTTGAAAATTCCTTTTTTTTTTTTTAGTACTTTTCAATTAGCAATACATATTGACTATTGCTGGAATTTTTTCAGACATCTATTAGCATTATATGGTTTTTCTAATTTGTTCTGTGAATGTGATCGCAGTTTGCTCAATTAAAAAGTCATTGACTTACCAGGATAAATCCCTTTTGGTTTTGGTGCAATTGAGTTCAATCTGTTTAGTGTTTCTTGTTTATGATTTTTATATTCATTTTCATAAGTGAGATTAGATTTCTTTTTTAATGTGCTATGTTTATGAATTATTTATTGGCATATGAAACTTAATACAATATTTGAGTAGCATTGTACTCTTTATTTTCTGTGAATTTTTATGGCTATTTGAAAAAATTACTGCTGAAATTTGATGTCTACAAGGTCTTTTGTTGGAGGTAAGTTTTTTGATAATCCTAAATTTCTCAATTGTTGATTAATATGATTTACATCTAAAATATAAATTTAAACGTATCTTATTAGAAATCCCTTTTTATCAACATTCTAATTATTTAGAATATAAAGTAATAATTGTATGTGAAAATCTTTGTTTTAAACAATATTATACAAACAGTATTATGCATTTAATGTGGAAAAAATAGGAAAAATATGCATGTTAGCAGAAAGTGGGAAAAATTCTTCACTACCTGCTGTTTATGTATTACTATTTTGTGATACATAATATTGTAATATTTTGGACTTTTCTGATGTATTCATTTATAAAATTTGGGTTTGTTAAATATCACACTTTTCCCTAAATTTTCCACTTTCCTACCCTCCTTTTAAAAAGTACGATTTGCCAGATGTCAAGGAAAACCCTGGCAGGATGCTGGATTCCTCTGGAGTCTCTCTCCAGCCCTTGCTTCTTTCAGATCAAACAGAGTTCATGTTCGCTCTTTTCTGTGTCACAGTCTTTCGGGGCTTCTTCACCCCGTCGCAGTTGAGTTGTTACGTGGTGATTTTGGTGTGCAAGAGGCTGCCCGTGATGTCACAGTTGCTAAGTGGAACCCAAGCTCTCTGATGTCACTGTAGTATTTGATGTTGATTTACATCTTGTTTGTAAGCTTATTCTCTTTCATTATTTGGGTAATACTTCTTTTTTATTTTATAACCTCATTTTGGTAGAATTTCAAACTTATAAAAAGTTATATGGTAGAACATAGGGAGAAGTCCTGTATGTTCTATTTAGAGATTCATGTGCTTATTTTTCTGAATCATTTGAGAGTCACTTAGAGGGACCTATCTGCTTCTTTCACTTCATAGTGTATTTCCTGAGAAATAAGAGCACTTGCAGAATTAGAATGCAGTTATCAAATCAAGTGGGTTAACAGCGATACAATAGGACAATCTAGTTTATAGGCTATATTTAAATTTTACCAATTGTTTCAGTAATGTCATTTATAAAACCTGCTTTTTCTCCCCTGCAAGTCAAGGATCAAATCCAAGGTCATATATTGTGTTTAGTTGTCATGTTTCTTTAGTCACCTTTTGTCTGGAACAGTTCCTCAGCTTTTTTGGGGGGTGGGGGTGGATCGTGACCATAGTATTTTTCAATAATTCTGGCCAGTGTTTTCTTAGTTTGAATTCATCTATTTCCTCATGATTAGATTTAGGTTCTGGATGTATTCTTCCTGTCTCTCTGTCCATCTTTCTAGAGTGTCCCTGCAGTGTTGTTCCATTGTGCTCAGTGCTTCTTGTGAGGCATGTGGTGTGTCTTTGTCCCAGTGTTGGTAATGTTAGTTTTGATCAGTTTGTTAGGTGTGTCTGCCAAGTGTCTTCATTGTACTGTTCAAATTTTCCCCCTTTCTAATTAAAAGTTTGTGAGAGATATGTAATGAATAGCTAAGTAACCTGTTCCTCAGCAGACTTTCATGTTTTAGTATTAGCATCCATTGATGGATTTCTAAAAATTCCACTGCCTCTTTTGTAATTGTTAGTTGGCATTGTATTAAATGGAAACACCTCCCTTTTTTGTTCCCTTTCTATCAGTGTGAAATCAGGGCTTGTTCTACTCATTGGGTTGTAATACTGTACTATCATTACTTACTTTGATGATCAGTTTGGCCCAGACTTGTGCAAGGCAAGCCCCTTCCACCTGTCTCCTAAATTATTTTTTTGTATGACTATGTTTGCAGATTACATTTATAGTGGGTATAGTTTGTTCATGTACATAACACACCTTAATTCTTTTCTTGTCCTCTTCTCCTCCCAACCCTCTCTCCAACTCATATTTCCCTTCCCCTTTTTATAAAAGGTGTATTTCCACTTTTTCTTCAATTCTCTTTTTAAATCCCTTTTCCTTTTCCTTCTTCCTCCTACTTCCATCTCTTGTTCCCCTTCCTGTTTGAAAAAGATCTCCCTACTTCCTATTATCTATCTTTTAATTATGTTCTTTATCTATATTTTGAGTTTCTCATATAAGAGAAACCATGCAATATTTAAACTTGTGTGTCTGATTTATTTCACTTTACATTATGGTCTCAAGGTGCATCCATTTTCCTATGACTGCCTCAAATTTATCCTTCTTTACAGTAGAGTAGTACTCCATTGTATATAAGTACCACAGTTTCTTTATGCAGTGATCTGTTAATGGGCATATAAGTTGTTTCCTAGATTTAGCTTTAAATGATGCTGCTGTAAACATGAGTATGCATGTATCACTGTAATATGATGACTCAGTCTTTTGGGAAGATACCTAGAAAGAGAATAGCTAAGTCAAATAGAATTTGTATTTTTAATTTTCTGAGGAGTGTCCATAATGAATGTTGTGCTAGTTTCCATTCTTACCAACAATGTAGTAGAGTTTATGGCCTCACCAGCATTTGTTATTATTTGCTTTCTTGAGTAAGTTAAGATCTTAGTGTTGTTTTAATTTGCATTTCTCTAATGGCCAGTACTGTTGAATATTTTTTAATGTATTTATTGGCCATCTGTACTTCTGAGGAATGTCTATGCATTTCAGTTGCCTGTTTTTTGATTTTGTCTTTTAGTTTTTTTTTTTTTTTAATTCTTTGTGTATTCTGGATGTTATTCCTCTGTCCAAGGAATAGCCAGAAAAAATTGTTTTCCAATTCTGTAGGTTGTTCTTCAATCTGTTGGTTGTTTCCTTTACTGTGTAGAAGCTTTTTATTTTGATATATCCATTTGCTGGTTCTTGGTATTGTTTCTTGTGCTGCTCGGATCAGTTCAGAAAGTCTTTGCCTACACGCGTTTTCAGGACTTTTACCTATTTTATTTTCCAGCAGATTGTTTGTTTTAACATTTAGATCTTTGATCAATTTTGATTTTAGTTTAGCACATGGTGAGATATATGGGTCTAGACTCAATCTTCTGCAGGTGGATATCCAATTTTCTCCAAACCATTTATTAATGAGTCTTTCTTTCCTCCAGTGTATGTCTTTGACACATTTGTCAAAGATCAAATAGCTGAATGTGTCTGGGGTTGTTTCTGCTGCTTCTGCTCTTTTCCATTGATCCACATGTCTGTTTTTGTATAAGTACTATGCTGTTTTTATCACCGTAGGTGTGTAATACACCTTCACATCTGAGATTGTGATGCCCCCTGCTTTGCTATTGGTACCCAGAATTGCTTTTGCTACTCTGGTTTTCTTCTGTTTCCATATGAATTTTTGGATTGTTATTTCTAGATCTGTGAGGAATGTCTTTGGTATTTTGATGGAGATTGCATTATGTTTCTGTATCAGTTTTGGAAATATGGCCATTTTGATTATATTGGTTGTGCTTATCCAAGAATAGGAGCTATCTTTCCATTTTCTCTTGTGCTCCTCAGTCTCCTTTTTCATGGTGATGTGATTTTTGTTGTAGAAGTTTTTCACTTCCTTGGTTAGGTTAATTCCTAAGTTTAATTTTTATATATAGGAATGCTATTGATTGTTGTGTGTCGATTTTGTATCCTGCTACATTACTGAATTCGGTTATTAATTCTAGGAGCCATTCAGTGGAATTGTTTGGGTCTGTATGTAAAGGATCATCTGCAAATAATATACTTCGACTTCTTTTCTTATGTGTATCCTTTTATATTTCCCTTGCCCGATTGCTCTGGCTAATGTTTTGAAGACTGTGTTGAACAGGAGTGGTGATAGTAAGCATCCTTGTCTTGTTCTTGATTTTAGAGGGGAAACTTTCAGTTTTTTCTCATTTAACATGATGTCGACAGTAGTTTAATACAAATGGCTTTTATCAGCTTGAGATAGGTCCTTCTGTATCTATTTTCTTCAAGATTCTGAACTATTTTAATCTGTCCTTATGATTCCATGAATATTTCTTTACTTTATGATCCAAGAGTAAGTTCCAGGCTTACCTTGTATTTTCATGGCCTCAGCTCTCAGCTCTTTCTTTCAGGTTATTTTAATAAAAAATGATATTTAGAGGCCATGATCTAGGAGTTAAGGTGTACTTGCTGGTACTGAGATGTTAACTTTTTGTGAAAATTCCAGCTGTCCTGTTTTTATTTTCTCAATATTAGAATATATGAAAGGTAATTTCAGAATTTTAAAATTTCACTCCATCACAGAAAAACAAAATTATTGAATTGGATTCAGTATTTCTTTACACTTTTTGACACAAGTATATTTGTGAAATACACGCATCTTTTGTGGTCTGTGCCTTAAATTTTGATGCATAATCTTTCTGAGTTTTAACTACATACTGTTGGTCTTCTGCAGGTTCTGACTTTCCCTTTTTCAGTCTCCTTCACTCGTTTCCCACCTGTACATCGATTTTTCAGAGTTCTTTTCTGTGCTGTTTTTGGTGTTACTTTGCATTTTATCTGATTGATAGAGGCTGCGACTGGAATTGAGATCAAGGTTAATTCACTTTTGTCATTGGTAGGGCCTCTCATAATCTCAAATATGTGGAAGGTGCTACACAAGTGTTTGAATAAAAAAATGTACAGAACGACGTGTCAGTTTGTAGGTTGTAAGTAGAAGTCTCAGTGGGAATTCTGAATAACTGAAAGATCAGTTTTTTTTTAATGCTGGATGAATAATCGTATTAAACTATGAACTTATGTATTTTTTACACCAAAATAGAGAGATATCTTTAGTTGATGGCTCTTATACTTGGTGTGATCAGATGTGAACATTTTCATTTACCCCCTATTATGAAGAGTGAAAAGATCAGTATCAAAATGTCTTAAATTGAGTGAAATATGATAATCAGTGACTTTAGTTAATTATTCTGCCATGTAATAAGATAACTTGGAGCTGTTGCAAGGTGTGAAAACATAGACTGAAACATCCTTGATGTTAGGATTGAGAAGTATATGTTGAAACGACTGAACTATGAGTTCCTGGTTTGTCCAACTTCACAGATGACAGGGCTGGGAGATCCTTGGGGGCGGGGCCTTGGTCCTCTTGGCTTCCCCTTGTCCAGTTAATGCAGTGGCTGTGGAATAGCTATGGGGTGGCAGAGTGCTTACCCGACTCCAACTGGTTCATTTCAGTGCGAGTTCCCTGTCTGGGTGGACTTGCAGGGCCAGATTCCTGCCCTCAGGGAGTCCTGCTTGGAGTATTTGGCCAAGAGTAATGCGGAATAGATCCTGAGACCATGGGACTCTAATGGGTCTGAATGTGTTGTGATTTCTTTTTATTTATCAATTTCAAAAATTAACACTTATTTTCTTTATCAGCAGGAGTGAAGCCTCGGTCTGGTTGGGCCATTGATCCTTTTGGACATTCATCAACAATGGCTTATCTTCTGAAACGTGCTGGATTTTCACACATGCTTATCCAGAGAGTTCATTATGCAATTAAAAAACACTTTGCATTGCATAAAATGTTGGAGTTTTATTGGAGACAGAGTTGGGGTATGTAGGGTGTGATGAAAGTTAAAGATGGCATTTGACCTAGATATCATTTCCCAAGTGTTATAAACTTATGCCATTATGGCTTTTATTCAGTGTCTGTCTTAAAAATCAGATTACCTAAAGATACTCTTATCTTGCAATGATTTTCCAATGTATTTGTGTCAAGATTCTTTTAAATAATGATACTGACATTTTTATACATATTATAGAATTTTTTATGCCTACAGGAAGTAAGCTAATATAAGCAGTTAGTATTGTGCAAATAACTCTTTCAACTTGCTTCTAGTTTATGGAACACATTTTAATCACAAATTTGAACATACATTGGGAACTGAACCGATATCCAGTCATTCGTCCGATTTTCTGAAGTGTTCCTTTCTTCTGCTTGTCTGATCTTGGGATCTTGGAAGAACTGCCATTAGAAACCTTATTTCTGTCTCCTTGCAGTAGACCTCACGTCGTCTGGATCATCTGTTTGTATTCTGTGTTCGTTGTGCGCACAGCTGTTCCAAGGACATACCTCTGCAGATCTTTGTTGAGGAAACGGAAACGAGATTTAGGCTTCTTTCTTGAGAGGCCTTTTATTTCCCAATGCCTAGTTCATTGGAACACCTTATATTTTATTTATGTTTATGTTTTTATGTGTTTATTTGTATTTATTGAGTCTTTATGATGAACTTTGAGCTATATCTACTTGCTCACTTAGCCTCTGTAACTATCCATTAAATGAGTTCTGTTAGTATCCTTTTTTTATGGTGAAGAAATGGAAGCTTAGAGATGTGAAGTCATATGCCAATAGACAGATAGGAAGTGGGTAGCAGAGATCTGACCTCTGTGTTCACCGTGCCTGAAGTCCAATTTCCTAACTTCCTGGCCCTGAATTTTCAGTAAGCTTTCATCTGAAAAGGATTTTCTTGCTAAAATAATGTTGGGAAATTACTGAATTACATCATACTTGCTTTCCTGTATAATCTTTATCTCTTAAGTGTTTCAGAAAAAAAATCGGTGCATGGTAATTTCCTTATATGTACTTCTGTTTTTTAATTAAGAAAAGCAATTAGTTATGTGTTTTTTGATTCTAGAAAATTAAACCTGTGGGGAGGACAAGAATTTATAGGGGCTCTCATCCTTCATAGTTTGACCAAATGCAAAGGAACGTGAGAATTTGAAAAACAAAGGAGTGTTAGTTTGAAGGACTCCTGCTTCAACAATTGTCCACATTCAGATTGCTCATAAATATCAGTAAGAAATTGTTGAGTACTTTAATGCTTTGCCAGGAAGAAATAGAGAAACTTCCTTACCTATGAGGAAATTACAGTCTAATTTGATGAAACACATATACAACTAAGTACTATAGATCAAATTAAATGTAAGAATGAGCTGCTCAATAGGTTGTTACAAGAGGCAGTAAGTTGTTGGGTATGTCTTGATCCCAAAATAAGGAGGGAGTTGTGGTGCTCTGTCAATCTCTGTGCCCACAGCTAACATTAGTGACCAGTGTTTGTGGTGTCACACTAGTGAGTGTACCTCACCGAGACAGGGGATAACAGAGACGTACAAGTTTTAATAGTTTCAAAATTTGCACCAGAAGTGAGAATTATTTTAATTAAATAGTTAAAACTGGAAAATGTGAGCATTCACCTGATCGATTTGAGCACATTAACTTTTGAAAGATATTTTCAAATTATGTTGAGCTTGTTTTGGTGTATTCTGGTTCTTAATGAAGCAGTTAGTTTTGTTTTTTAAAAATGTAAATGTAGCTTTTTTGTTTTTGTTTTTATTATAAAAATGATACATATCCATTGGTAGAAATGGGAAATCCATGCATAGAAGTGGGGGGGGTGATAGTTGCAGCTCAGGATAACTACTTTCACCTGCTAGTTCGGTCCTCTAGTTTTACTTTGTGGTAGAGACATCTGAGCTTTCCAGGGCAGTGGTCTGAACACAGGCTGACATTGAAGAGTACCATTGCCTTGTCTTGGTGAACGTCTTTGCTGTACTGGGCTTCCTCTCCGTTCTTGGTGACAAGGACAGTCGGCATTTGTCTGGCATTTTCACAGCCCCTCACCTCATCCTTCTTCTCTTCTTCCCTGTTTTCCTCTCATCCTCTCACTCACTCTCTACCTCTAATTAATGGACTTTCAGTGTGTCCCGCTGCTGGCAGTGGGAGCAGGTGTGGCAGGAGCTGGCAGCGGCGGGTAGACATGGTCATGATTTTGGACAATGCAGCTGTAACCTTTACTTGTGCTCAGGATGCTTCTGCATCAGCAGCGGTCGGTCCATGAAAGGGTTCTTTTGTCTCTACTATTTAGGTAGAGAAATAAATGCCGACTGAGATGTGTATTTTTCCTTCAGACTGGTAGTTATTAAAATCCGCTGGAGTATATGTAATGGTAGATAAAGAGGCTGTCCGTTTAGGGTAGAGCTTGCATAATATATATATAAAGTAATGGCATTTTAAAGAGTTTTGAGGGAACATTTTATAAATGCAAGTTTGTCTGTTGGCTATTTTAGATCTGGGATCTGTCACCGATATTTTTTGCCACATGATGCCCTTCTACAGCTATGACATCCCTCACACTTGTGGGCCTGATCCTAAAATATGCTGCCAGTTTGACTTTAAAAGACTTCCTGGAGGCAGATTTGGTTGTCCCTGGGGAATCCTCCCAGAAGCAATATCTCCTGGAAATGTCCACAGCAGGTATGAAAATATGTATTTTATAAGACAACGTCATGAACAAAGTAGCTACTGAAGTGTGCACTGCTGAAAGGTTGAGTAAATGGGCCTCAGCAGCCAATATTATCCTTGTTTAAGGCATTCATTCAAACCAGATCTAAAGAAACTTAAAAAGGCCAGAGCCTTGACTATACCTTTTATGTGTTATAATTTAATGGCAAATGAACAATAGTAGATCAATATACAATGGCTAACCTATAATAAGCTATTATTACCATCTATTTTGCCCTCATTATAAAAGCTTTCTACTGTGTTTGATTGATTTCATATACTTCTGTTGATAATAAAACTTCTGATCCCCATCGTACAAATTGGTAAGAAAAGCAGCTCAACTGCAAAAACAGATTTATTGAAATGGAACACATAAAGTGTGTAATTATCTGTTGCCTCCATAACAATTTCAATAATGGTGAATGCAGTGCAGCTCTGAAGCATACATAGCTTTGCATTTTTCTGATGTTTTTGACTTGCAGGAAACTTTAATTGGGAATATTGATATGTAAATACATTTAAATAAAAATCAAAAGAATAATTCATTTCTTTAGATGAAAATTGTGCTAATGAAAGAAGTGTCTCGTTAAACCAAGTTACCTATAGTTTCTAACTTTGGTGCTTCTAAAGTTCAATTTCTTCGCTAAAAATATTACCAGTATAGAAGGCATTAAAATAAACCATTGTGTTGTCGTATTAAAAACTCTAAACTGCTAGGAATAAAATGTAGCCTTTCAAATAAATATCTCTACACTATCAAATTTTTTTAAAAAGTTACTTTTTAAAAAAGTGTGTGTGAGGAAGAAAGTGAGATTGGCTTTTTGGTCTTTATTACATCCGTGTGGTCATAAAGAAAATGTATTCACCACATAAGCACCTTGTGTTTGGCTAATCTTTTGAGTCATGGATTAAGCTCAAGCAGGCAGAAATCAAAAAAGCTTATTTAGCTACTAAGCATTATCTGGTGATGGGTACTGAAAGGGACACAGTGCCGAATCAGGTTGTTGATGTCACAGGTTGGTGAATGGGCGCTCTTCCTGCGAAGAGGAAATACTGTTCTATAAAATGTCACAGGTTAAGATTTATGCCTGTTGGTCTTGTTTAATGCACTTTTTCCCTATATGTAACTGGGCTATTAAAATTTTCGTTTAAATTAGACAAAGAAATAGTAAAGGAAATCAAACATGAAAATTGATATAGATGAGAAACTCTTATTATTTTAAAATGGAATTATCTTCCATAATCCACTTGCTATGGTTGGGCTTTCAGAAGGCACTGGTACCCTGACAATTCTGTACCAAAGTTTGTGGCGGCCTTAGAAATCTCTAAGAATAAGCCATTGGAAAGTTATGGGCTTTTTCAATGATTAGACTGTATGAGGTGTTTGGTTTTTTGGTTTTTTTTGTGTGTGTGTGTATTTTTTTTTTTTTTTTTTTTTTTTAGCAATCCTCCTGCCTCAGCCTCTCGAGTGCTGGGATTACAGGTGTGTGCCACCATGCCTGACTATCTGAGTATTTTTAATGGATAAAACATGGTAGCTTTTAAAAAATGCCTTACAAATCACACTAATCTAAAATATAGATAGCATGTACAATGATTTAATATAACGCACTTCTGAATTTACATACTTTTTTTAAGTTGTGCTGTTACCCTTTTCTTAATATAATTCTTGTTTTCTCTCTTCCTTTTGTAGGGCTCAGTTGCTTCTAGATCAGTACCGAAAGAAGTCAAAACTTTTCCGTACTAAAGTTGTTCTGGCCCCACTTGGAGATGATTTTCGCTACAGTGAATACTCAGAATGGGATTTACAGTTTAGGAATTATGAGCAGCTTTTTCATTATATGAATTCTCAGCCTCAGTTTAATGTAAAGGTAATAAGGAAATATTTCTTTCTGACATTGTACCTGAAGTTGAATCTTCCTTATTAAATGCGGCTATAACACCGTATCTTTAGTTCCTTTGTTGTGTATCTCCGAATATCTTAGAATATATAATTTTTATGTAAAAGTATAGTCCATTAAGAGGAAAGTAACCATGTAGTGTAGTTCCATGTCTAGAGTTGACCCTGAGGATTAAAAAGGTATGATTTTCATGTAATTGAAAATGTGTACCTCTTAAGTTGTAATTTTTGTTTTTCAAGGATGTCTTGTTTTTCCTCCAGCACTCAAAGTTTTTTGTTTCTGACAGTTGCACTGTCACACTACTAAATCGTTGTGATTTAGTGGTGTGACTGGCATTTGTAGACAAATGTATCATGAATTTTACAAATATCTTGTGTCCAGAGAATGAACTGGCATTTTTCTTAAGTGAGACGACTCCTAAAATTAATTATTTTCTTGTGATTATTATTTTTTCTGAATTTTTTAGCCTGTGCACAATTTAAGTTGTATCCTGAAGTTCTGAGAAGAGCGGAGAGTGTGCCTTCCCCACGTCCCTGGCTCTGCTCTAATATCCATCAAAAAGAGGGCCCCTCTTTTCTCAGCTGTGTCCTACTGCTGTCTCACCCCTCATGGGATCATCTCAGGGCAAATCTCAGATTTTATGTAGTTTCATCTGTGTGTACTTCAGTATGCGTCACTAGATGATACAGGTATTCAAAAGAGAGAGCTAGATAGGGAAAAGAGGGATAAAGAAGGTTAAAAGAAAAGTAAGATGAAAGGGGAAAAAATGATAAAGTGTAGCTACACTTGTTGCAAATAGGGAGGGGTGGGTGAATGGAAGGGAGGGGAGGGGGGGAAGAGGGGGGAAAACCAAGATGTATCATGTACAGGTACAAAATAACCATGTTGATTATGATCATTATGTATACAATGTACCAATACATGTTCTTGGTAAAAATAATAAAAATTTTTTTTAAAAAAAGAACATAATCCTACTGTATTACATAAGAACTCCAATAATTTGATAGGATCATAGAGCTAGATGGTGTCACCTTTTCCTGATCTTATGTGAACAAATTCTTTGAATCAAGATTTAAGCATAAGACATACTTTACGTTTTGTTAATATGTTGTTTAAGATTTTTAAAAAATGCATCTTACCCCATAGGAGAAAAATTTTCAACTTATTTATTATATTCGTGTAGTAACCTGTATGATGGTAGAAGATCTAAGAAATACTGCAGTAAGGAAATGATGTTACTGTGTAGGATGTTAGAAGATCGATGATGACCACAGTTTTCGTAGTAAGAATTCATGTTTATTTAATATCAGATAAGTTTAAATAAAATAGTGAGTTTATTCAGGATATTTACAACTAAATTTCTACCAGAGTGTGCACTCTGAGTTTAGGGATGCTGAATCATCTCTGTATTCTCCTGAAAGATGAAGCTTAATTTTGAGTGTATGACCATAAGAGATGGTAGGTATGTGAGTATCTTATTACTAAATGCATCTTAGCAGAATGATTTGGAGTCTGGTCTCCTGCCTAATTGAAGAATTAGATCCTGATTTTATTACTTCATCTTTCTTTGATTGCCAACTAGAACAACTTTTGAAACTATATTTTAAAGTTGAAGTGTCACATACATAAGTATGCAAATCATAAGTGGGCAGAATTTTGTCAGTTTTAAGAACAAGGCCCAGAGAATCCATAGCACCTGGGAAAGTCCCGCCTGCCTCTTGCCAGTCACCACCAACTCCTGCAAAAGTAGCTGAGACTTTCATTTCCATCAGTTGTTCTTGAGTTTTACACGAAGGGAATCCTATTTGTGCACTTTTTCATGTCTGGCTTTTTTGTTTCACACTACGTTTGTGTGTTTCATCCATGCTCTTCCTTTTCAAGGCCACATAGCGTGTTTAGAATCCGTTTGACGAGAATACCACAGTTTATCTGCTCTATTGTTGTTAGGCATTTAAATTGTTTCTAGTTCTTGTCTGTTATAAGTAAAACTGCCCAGACGTATTAGGCATGTTCTGGTCACTTGTGTGAGTTTATGTGGTTGTAAAATGGGACAGAATTTTTTGGTCATTGTGCCTGTACATGTTTGACTTTAGTAGCTGATGCCAAACACTATTCTAGCACATCAGGTGTTGCATTTTATGACAGTTTCAATTGCTGTAGGGTCTTTCTCAGACTTCATGTTGTCAAATTTTTTTCTTTCATTTTTATCCTTTTGATAGATATGGTGGTTTTATTTTGTGTTTCCCTGGGGCTTAATGAGGTTGTGAGTCTTTTCCTAAGTTTATTGCCATTTGAGTATCATCTTTTGTGAAGTGCCTGTTTAAGTCTTTTGATAATTTTTTAAATTAAATTGGGTTGTCTGTCTTTTTTCTTACTGTTTATAGTTCTTTTATATATTTTGGACCGAGTCTTTTTTCAGATAAAAGTTACACAAATATTTTCCCTGTTACATAGTCTGTTTTCACTCAATGCTGTCTTTGAACGGAAATTCTTAATTTTAATTAAATCTGTTATAACAGTGTGTTTCTTTGTGGCTAATGCTCGTTGTGTTCTGTGTAAATTTTGTTTAGGTCTTGATCACAAAATTTCATTTTTTGGGTGGAGCATAGCTTTGTAGTGGTAAAGCACTTGCCTGGCACGTACAAGGCCCTGGGTTCATTTTTTAGCACCACAAAACAAAACAAAAAGTGACAAAAACAGAAGGTTTCTTATGAGGTTATTTCCTAGAAGCTTTATTGCTTTACCTGGCACCATTTAGGTCCTTAATCTATCTGGAATGAAGTGCTTGGGTCATGTGAGGTTAGGGATCAAGATAACAGTGTTTGCCCCTAAGGACGTGCAGCAGCCTTTACTGAAAAGACCATAACTTCCTGCACTGTGTTTCAACATCATCTTTGTCCTTAATCCTGGGCAAGGCTACTTTTGCATGAGCCTGTGTCTAGGCTTTCTATTCGTTGTTACTTGTCTGTTTGACTAATCTCACACTGTCTTAATTACTGTTTTCATTATCAAGATTACACTGGTTTTTCTTAGTCCTCCGTAGTTCTGTATAAATGTATGCCAATTTTTAATTTCTACCAGAAAACAAAAGAAAAAAATGGTTGAGATTTTGATTGGGATTGCATTGACTCTGTGGCTCAATTTGAGTACAGTTAACTTCTTTGCAACTTGTTGGGCCATCCTGAACATGATCTACTCTATGAATGATGATATAATTTGCTCTTTACTTTGCATCCTGTTTGCCAAAAGACAGAGACATTATGTAATGTGCTCAAAACCCAGCCTGGCCTAAGTGGGTTCAAAATCAAAATGACTTTGTGTTCTGTCTTGCGCGCTCTCTATATAAAGAAGAAATAATAAAATTATTATTACTGTCGTACTACTAAAGAAAACATTGTTGAATAATCTATTTTTAAAAATAGTACCTTTTACTATCTGTTTACAAAGTCTAGTATAATGAGTCAATTTAAATCATTAGTCAGAAAGACTGTTCATTTGAGCATTCAACCTTGTAGTTCTTCTCATTTTGAATGTTTTACTCTTACTTAGTATAGAAAAATGTCCACTTTTTCAATGACTTAAACTTTGTCCATGGTGAGAACTCAAACAGGGCAGATAGGGATCAGGGAGGATGTGATGTATGAGATACATTGTAGTTAACAAACCTGTTCTTCTAGACAGTTGGGCATTTGCTTAAAATGAGTGTCTTTTGTTTTTGCTATGGCTTCAATCTTTCATTCCTCTGGATTATTCCACTTTGGATCCTTTAATAATTCAAAACCTTGTGAAGAGTTTTCATATCCATAAATTTGTAGATCTAAATAGTTCTTGTCCTAAATGCTTAGGTGTAAAGATTATTTTAGTTAAATATGCTGCTTGATGCTGGTAAAAGAATCAGTGGCATTTTCTCCCTTGTTTTTTATTTTTGTAAAATTTAAGTTCTATTTTCATCTTAACTTGAAAGCATGTTTTAAATATTTATTATTGTTTCACTTATATATTTATTACCCTTTAAGTGTAAGATGGGACTAATTTTAAGGTAATAATTTAAATATAACTTTAAAAATATTTTTTTCATTAGATACAGTTTGGAACTTTGTCAGACTATTTTGATGCCCTGGATAAAGCGGACGCAGCCGAGAGAAGGAACGGCCAGTCGATGTTCCCTGTTCTCAGTGGAGATTTTTTCACATATGCTGACCGAGATGATCATTACTGGAGTGGCTACTTCACATCTAGACCCTTTTACAAACGAATGGATAGAATCATGGAATCTCATTTAAGGTACATTTACCTTTGGATAATTGCATTTCTTTATTCGGTTCTTGTCTTAGTTACTTTTCTCTTGTTGCTGAGACAAAATACCCGACTCCCAAAGTTAAGAGAGGAAAGGTATACTTAGCTCACAGTTTGCAGAGGCTTCAGTCCACAATCAGCTGGATCCAAGGCAGGTTGGCATGGCAGACAGGAAGAAGGCAGCAATGTCTAAGCAGAGGTAAGCAAGGGATCCAGACAGCTTCTTCCTGTGCCTTATATCTTATCCAGGCTGCCAGGATGAGGGCGGGAACCAAACCAATCAGTGGACTGATTTAGTAATCACACACCCTTAATCCCAGCATCACACACTCTAGATCCAGCCACCTCTTACCACATGAGGCTTTGGGGGGATCTTTAGGCACAAACCATAATAGTTCTCTTGTGTTACCGTAGCCTTTTTGTAGAGTTTTGCATAATATACACAATTTAGGTACATGTTAAAATGTACTTAATGTAATTGTGAAATTCTAGTGAAATCAGAAATATGTCTTCAAAGGATAATCAGATTACTTACTACTTTTGTCTAGAAGGAAGGAAAAGCAGTTTATTTAATTAGATTTTCTTGGAGTTGTATGTTCTGCGTTTTACATTTGTCTAATTAATTTACCTGTATTAATAATAATATTCAGTGATACTGTCACATGTGTCTACAGGCAGTAATCTGTCAGGCTGAGTGGTTGGAAATGTAGGAGAGTCTCAGAGAAGCAAATAGGGCCTCTGAGCAGCCAGAGGTGGGCCTCCAGTTGTACACTCCAAACTTAATGTATTTTGTATGCAGGGAGACAGTAAAGGCTGCATCTCTGATCTTATGTATTTAAAACACATTTCTACAGGTACGATTTTTCTGCTTAGAAGAACAAAATTTGAAAAAGATGAGAATTGACAGGGCAGGCAGAGTGATTGGTTGAAAAGCATAAACTGACTCAGAGAAAGTAGAAGTCAATAGAAAATATAAAACATTACAACAGCACTCTACATTGCAGCTGGCTGTCACTGTCTGGTGGAGCTCCCTACAGCGGCAGGTTCTGTTTCACCGCTGTCTAGTCCGCTGTGATTTTCGTGTGCTCAAACTGACCAGTGTAATGACCACGCAAGACTGCTGAGCACTGGAAACGCAATCTGTGTGAGGAGCTAAAGTCTTGATTTCATCTAATTTTAATTAATTTCGTTGTCGGTAGCTAGGTGTGGCTGTGGGTGACCGTTTTGGGGAATACATTGTTAAGTAACTGAATCTGAATTTTTATGTAAAGTTGATCTACTACAGGGGCTGCCAGAACTTTCTCTCTATGTGTACCCCAAAAGAATAATTCATTTTCATGGCGAGTCTTGGTACTAAAAATCAAATTAGATCTTAACTACCCTCTTTGGTATATTTGTGGATTCTGAGTATATTTAAGAAAGGCTTTTTATAAAAATCAGGAATTCCTCCAAGTGTTGTGCTCAGTGTAATAAATACTTGCATGTTTTTATCATTACTGTCGTGCCACTGTTAATATTATTTCAAAAGCCTGATCTTTTGACTGTTGAGCTATGAAAGAGATGTATGTTACTGTATTTATAATAAAATAGTCTCCATGCGTATATTATAGAAAACTGTGCATAAAATGATCAGTTATCTGATTTGTTATTCTGAACTTTCTATGATAAAGGAGAGTAAGTGCTAATTAATGTTGAGATTCAGACCACTGAATTAGTGAGTTTTAAGTGTTAAATGTTTTAGCTTTTTAGTTACAAAGAGTCGTGAATATTTTAATTTATTGGACATGTTTAAGGTATAGTGGTTCTTGCTAGAAATATATTTTGAAAATTCTGTAAAGCAAAACAAATCAGTAAAATACAATAGTTTTGAATTTTCAGATGTACTAATTTACTTGAAAATAATTTTTCTGAAATCAGTAATATTTCTCCCTTTTTTGTAAAATATAGATAAAATAGAAAAGTATAAAGAAAATATTTTCAAAAATCTATTGTTTATTATGTGATACCTGAATTTGTTTATGTATTCTTTTCAAAACCAAGAATATTTGTAATAGATATATTGGACATATGCATAATTTACTTAATTTTAACCTAGTGATTCTCATTCCATCATTTTTGGAAGGGCTAGAACTTTTAAAGTAGAGATTATTACTTTTATTTATTTCTACAATTTGGAGGCACTTATCGCTTTTTATGAAAACAGAACTTTCAGTATCCGTTTTTTTTCTGAATCTTGATACATTTCAAGTCGCCTTGACACATTTGGCATGTAGAACCTGCTTTCCCTTTTGCTCTGTTAAGCCATGTCTCCTCCTCAAGGGCTCCTAAAGAAACCTGTCTGGAACCGTCGCTTCTGATGAAGATAATAAGAGGTGGAAATCTAAAGCCCCATATTCTTACTCCAAAGCTATATTAGACTAAAGATTGTTTTTTAATAAATAAGAAATGGCATCCTTTTTACCATGTTTTAATAAACACTTTATATTTGTTGGATGTTATTCA
This sequence comes from Hystrix cristata, assembly GCA_004026905.1. Taxonomy (NCBI): domain Eukaryota; kingdom Metazoa; phylum Chordata; class Mammalia; order Rodentia; family Hystricidae; genus Hystrix; species Hystrix cristata. The sequence goes on from PVJO010008771.1 coordinate 71,085, forward strand.
AAACTGACACTGTTGCTTGTCCCCTAGCTGCCATTTGGCCATTGTTTTCTGCTTTTTTCCCACCCTCTCAGCGTCCCATTCTGAAGAGCTGGCATTTCCCAGGCATCTGTCCTCTTGGTGTGCGGACGTAACAGGAAATGGTGATCTGGCGATGTTCTGCACATTTCTCTTGATCTTGGAGAGCAGAAAAGACAGAGCCACATACTCAGTTTTACTGCCATATTTAGTTTCTTTCCACTCTGACCTATCTATCTATCTATCTATCTATCTATCTATCTATCTATCTATCTATCCATCTATCCATCCATTTATCTATGTATCCATCTGTCTATCTATCCATCCATCCATCCATCTATCTATCTATCCATCTCCCCCTCCCCCCCCATCCATCCATCCATCCATCCATCTGCCCACAGCTGCTTGGCTCCTTTCCTTGATCATTTGAAACAAGGACACCCAGTATCCCTGCAAACACGATGTTCTTTGATGATTGACAAATTAAGTATTTTAGATAGATACCTTTGGTAGTTTTACAGAAATTCTCAGTACCAGTATCTTTTGTATAAATTGTATAGAAATTTTGGATTTCATACATTTTCAAAGTATCGGCGTCATACATTTTAGATTCTAAGGTAAAACGTTAGTTTTGAAATAAAAATTAATGACTGTTTTTTGCAATTAGGGCGGCTGAAATTCTTTACTATTTCGCCCTGAAACAAGCTCAGAAATACAAGATCCATAAATTTCTTTCATCACCCTATTACGTGGCACTGACAGAAGCAAGAAGGAATTTGGGATTGTTTCAACATCATGATGCTATCACAGGAACCGCAAAAGATTGGGTAGTTGTGGATTATGGTACCAGGTAATACAATTATAGGAAAACAGTGTTTAAAAATTGTTTTAAGTTTTTGTGTCATATTATATCTTGAGATGAAGCTGTTATTGCCTATCAGTACATTAATAATTATATTCCTGAGTGTTCCTGTAGCAAAAAATCAACAATTTTCACAGCATTTTTCAAGAAATTTTTTGAAACATCCTGGCTGCCCCAACTTTTTTTTTTGCGGTATTTCTTCAAACAGAGTAGTAAAACATTATAAAACTGATCATGTCTTTTCCCGAATACATTATGCTAATTAGGGTTATCTTCTTCAGGAAGGTTTTGGCTCAATTGTGGTTAAAGTCCAGGAGGATAAAGAGTCCCACTTCACTGTACAGAAATCTAATCTCATCTGGTTTTATGTGTAGTTGTTCTTCAATTCTTGGCTTACTTTTGGAAGAGCATAAGAGTAAGAAGCATAACAAGAAAAGAAGGGCCTAAAGAGTCTGCCTTGTGTGGAGGACATAAGCAGCTGGGAATGAGAAAGACAACTTTGGTCTTGGTTAGTAAAGCCATCTTCAACCAGCTGAAGAGCTGTCAGATAAGTGAGGAGCAGAAACACAGCTTTATCTGTAGTAGAGAATTTAAGAAACAGCAAATACACGCTTTGGCCCGCAAAGAGAGGGCTTAGCACACTGTGGTTCCCAATACTGGAAAAATTGACCTTTTATGATGGTGAGAGCGCTGTCTTCTTCCCAGAGTTCAAATGACCATTCATTAGGATCAATGTGGAGGGAATTCCTGTATTGGAAAAGGAGTCTGACTGTTGTTTCACGTAGCTTAGACTATTACTTCTTCCAGATTTCTACCAAAAATGGCATGCCTTTATAATTTAAAATTATTAAAATATACTAAAATAGTGTGTATATATATTATATTTTATAGATGTGTAAAGTATTATATAGCTTTTGAAAAATGGATTGCTTTATCATAAATGCTCTTGTGTATGAAAAGTATACAGAGCACATAAAATCAGCATTAAAAATTGACCCACAACTGGATATTACTAACTGTTAAGTCTTTAGTTATAATACTTTCACTAGTTTTCTAGAAATAAGGTGAGAAAAGACATTCTTCAAGTTTCATTAGCTGACTCCTTCAGGAATGTATTCAGTTTAGTATCTTGAATATCTTCAGTTTTCCTGTGGCAGATCCAATTTCCTTGCTTTGTTCTGTTTTTTAACATTATGCTGGGCTTGAGGTTGAAAATTCATTAGGTAGATCACAGAGAGCATTTTTCAAAGTATGGTCAGATTCTTCTTCTTTTGTTTTCCTTTTCGTGTGCTCCTGCCTTCTCGATTTATTGTGAGGTTAGAAGTAGGCGTCTTAGAATCAGACCAGAGCGTGGGATTTGGAAAAGTCGTTCTCTTACCCTGCCTGTTTGCTTTCTCTGCCGGCCATGCTAAAGAGATTTCAGTTCAGGTCACTGAGCTGCACTTTTTCTTTTCT
>PVJO010008772.1:0-42187 GCA_004026905.1 Hystrix cristata
TAAGATGTATCTACAAAAGCAACATCAAATAAATTCTAATAAATCACAAAATCTCAACACTGGAAAAGTATGAAAAGAGTGGGAGGTTAGTTGAAGACCATTCAGTTTAATTGGATTCATGATTTTGCCTGACTTTGTAGATTTTATGTTGGTTGTCTTTTGTACATCAAAATAAAATTGAAATCTAAGAACTAGAAAGGGAGAAGGAGAAGAGGAAGGAAGGGAAAAAGGAAAGAAAGGGGAAAGGAAAAAATGGAAAAATGGAAATATGGAAAAATGTAAATAAACCTGCTGTAAATAGGGAAGGGTGCCGAGCGGAAAGGAGTGATGTGGAAGGGGGGGAACAAGATACAACATGTACAGATACAAAATAACCATAATGAATGCGATCATTACGTGTACAATGTACCAATACATGGTTTTGGTTAAAAAACCAAAAATTTCATTGAGGAAACTTAGTTCACCCAGGTAGGGTCTGAGCTGCATCTATAGAAGAACAGCCTCTGCCGACTGATCGATTAATTGATGAGAGATCTCCAGTGTCACTGGACCTCAGTCCTGGGGTCGCCTTGAGCGAGGTTCCCTCTGTTGAAGCACAGATCTTGCTGTTAGGCCTGACAAGAGCGAGCTGTGGCAGCCTGGGAGTCCCTCAGTGTGGTGGTAGGAATTCTTCTGCAATGCTTCTGGCCTGCCGCTGAGTGCGCCCAGAGTGGCATTCTGTTAGGTCATGAATATTTATTGGCCACCTGCTGAGTGTGGCATTCTAGAAAAGTGACCTTGGGCCTTGGTAGGAGACCAGAGCCAGCATCCTGTCACTTGTGTCTCTGAGCATTCTGGGCCGGTCACTTCCAGGTGTCTGGGTTTCACTGGGATGGAGACGCCCCGTGGGAGCCTTTACTACGGCCCATGAAGGGTGAGTAGACGCTGGGTGTGGTGGCACACGCCTCTGATCCCACACTCCGGAGGCTGAGGCAGGGGAACCACCGTGAGTTCGCGGCCAGCCTGGGCTACATAGCGAGCTCAAGGTCAGCCTGACCTACGTACCGAGACCCTGTCTCAACAACAACAAAAACATCCAAAGAAACACCCCATGGCTTCTCCCCAAAGGGCACCTGGTGGGACACTCAGGAAGAGCTGGGCGAGGTGGGGAGCGCCCGCAGACTGGGGGTGAGTGATGGGGGTAGACAGAGACAGCGGGGTGAGGAGGGGCATTCAGCGGCCCCCTCGGTCCTGTCGGGGACCCTGTCTTTCTGAGTGGCTGGGGGTGATGTTCACAGACCCTCACACCTCCTCCTTCCTGGCCAGGGATACACGGAAAAGGAAAGAGGCCCACAGCACATGGGGCCCTGGGGGCTCGATCTGGCGTCCTCGGGGGCTGGATCCGGCGAGACCCGCAGCCGGCGGCTCCCGGAGACTCCCCACCGTGAGCGTCCGCCGGCGCGCGCGCGCCCCCTGGTGGCCATCAGCGCAGAGGCGGACGCTGGACCCGCCCGAGCCGCGTTCATTCATTCCTTCCGGAAATACTTGCTGAGTTTTGTTTCCATTTTTTCCATCTTTTCTTTTTTTTCTTTTCTTTTCCTTCCTTTAACCATCCCCCTTCCTTAGTTAAATAAAGAGGGGAAGAGGAGTCGAAGGGAGGGGAGGGAAAGGAGAAAAAAGATAATCAAGATATATCATGTACAGGTACAAAATCCCTATGGTGAATGTGATCATTATGTATATCTAAAATGTACCAATAAAATTTGTTAATTAAAAAAATACTTGCTGAGGCCTTGACTGCCTTGCAGGGCTCTGCAGCGGTGCTGTCCACGGCCACAGCCATATGGGCTCTGAGTGCCATAAGTATAGGCGGGCTGAGATGGGAGGTAGTGTAACATGTTGGGTGGCAGAGGCTTAATATTAAAAGACTAAGGTCCAGCCTGGGCTTAGCAAGGCCCTGTCTCCAAACTGAAAATAAAAAGGGTTGGGAATGTAGCTCAGGGTCAAAACTGTGGGTTCACTCCCCAGTACTGCAAAAAAAAAAAAAAGCTAAAAAGTAGCTGAAGAATCAGGTGTGGAAATTCTTAATTTGGACAGATGTTTCCTGCCACCTTAGGAAAAAGGCAAAATCAATTTATACTCATCCCAATTTTTCGTCCACTGTAAACCACAGGAAAATGGCCAGTATTCCTCTGCGGTTTCGCTCAGGCCTGCTCTACTTACATCACCTGTTCTTCAATTGTCTTCAGTGTATGAATTAGAAAAATGCCATAATACCATATCGGAAGAGGACTCAACTTTTGTTTATGCAAATAAGTTTCTGATCAATTCTAAGTGGTCAGTTATGGCCCTAAATAAATAAAATCACTCCATGTCTGTATCCCCAAATGTACAAGGGTGGCGATACTAGGCTCACTTCCCACGGCGAAGATGGATGTCAAACAAGGCCACACCTTCGAATGTCTGGGTGACAGGATGGAGATACCCCCATCCCCAGCCTCCCCAGGGTGCTAGGAAAAGGCCTTCTGTCCCCCAAGATGGAGAGAGGTGTGCTAGGAAGAGCACTCTTCCAAAAAGCGACCCACAGGATCACTTTGGTAGTTCTGGTCAAAGGTACAACACAAACTCAAAACCTTTGAAGCAGAGTATGGTGAGACACACTTGTAATCCCAACAACCAGGAGGTTGAGGCAGAAGGATTGAAAGTTCAAGGCCAGCCTGGGCTACATAGTGAGACCTCGTCTACACACACACACACACACACACACACACACACACAGATTTCTGCTTTCCTCCCTCCCTCCCTTTTTGTGCAGAGAATTGAACCCAGGATCTTGAGCATGCTAAGCCCATGCTCTATCTTGAGCTTCAGCACTTTTCTTTTTTATGTTTCAAAATAAAAAAATAAAAGACAGGGTCTTTCATTTTTAAGAGACGGTCTCACTGAGTTTCCCAGGTCTGCTTAAACAAAAAAGTGCTGGAGATGTAGCTCAGGGGTAGAATTCTTTTCAAACATGTATAAGTCCCTGGGCTCAATCTCAGGGGCCACTAAATAAATAAATATTAAATCAGTCAGTTGAGGCTGTCATCTGGCAGGCAGTGTGGTTGTTCTGAGAAGTCACGTGGTGGTTCTTCGAGCACCTGGAGTCCAGGCTAGCAAGGCCATTGCTGTTATTCCTACTGTCTGCTCTGGTCCTTGTCATTCCTACAGCCACACAAAGAGATGCACAGGCTGGCCAGACTTCTGGGATCTCACTCATACTGACTCAAATCTGATAGGCAAATGCACGTGCAAATCACCAATTTATTAATTTCCTGGGTTATCTTTTGTAGAGTGGTATTTTCTCATGGGTGGCATAGTCATGCCTGTTGGTCGTGAAACCCAGTACAAGAACTGAGGATGTTGCCAGGTGTGGTGGCACATGCCTGTAATCCCGGCACTTGGGAGGCTGAGGCAGGAGGATCACCAAGAGTTCAAGGCCAGTCTGAATTATATAGTAAGATCCTATCTCAAAAACAATTTTTTTTTAAATTTAAAAAAGGACTGAGAAAAAAGAAAAAAAAAAGGACTGAGGGTATCACAGAGGGGCTGGTTCCTGTGAGAGGAACTTTCAGGAACTTATAATGCTTTCCTACAGTGCTTGTGTTCAGGAGGTGCATGCCTATAGTCCCAGCTGCTGGGAGGCTGAGGCAGGAGGATCACTTAAGTCCAGGAGTTTGAGACCAACCTGGGCAGCACATAGTGACTGAATCTCAAAAATAAAAATGAAAAAACAAAACAAAAAAAGCCTTCCCTCCTTTGGATGCAACCTTGTCAGGACGGGATGCTTGGAGCTAAGGCATCTAGGGAATGTCCCTGGGATGCTGGCTGTCTACGAAGGCGACTCTGGCTCCGGGACTCCGCCTGGCAAGGACGAGCTAGCACTCTGCTGCCCACAGCCACAGCACCCACGCCATTGGGGAAGCAGACCAAGGCTGGACTGGCCTGAGACAGACAAGAGCACCCTGCTGGTCCCCTCTCCTCCAAGACGCAGTGTGGCTGGCCGACAGCTGTCACTCCTCTCCCCTCGGCCCCCGCTCCCCTGTGGCAGAGACCGGGACGAATCCAGGCCCCAGTGAGCCATGATGAACACAGCCAGCCCTCCCAGAGAGTCCCTGGTTTTGGCCCCGCCCTGTGTGTGGAAACACAGCAGCTGTCTCGGACTCCACAGCCCTTCCGGAGGTGTCTGCCGCGACCTGCGGAGGGCTTGAATTTGAACCAAGTCATAGAATTAAATTTGGACCAATCAGCATGCTGGATTCGTAAGGCTTGAGGTTAGATCAATTCGGACCAGTTGACAGGCTTCGATGTGGACCAATCAACAGCCTCAAATGTGGGCCAATCACAGACCTGCTGGTGCTATAGAAGCAGCAACCCGCCCCCCCCCGGGGTTGGTTTCCTTCTGTGACTCGGGTTCCTGTCCCCGTACAGCCTCCCTCGGTAGACCTGTAAATCTGCTTGTGATTTACGTCTTGGGTAGTGTGAGCTGTAAACCTACTTGGGATTCTTATCGTAAGTGATGCGCACGGAAAAGTCTTCGGGAAGCGCAGCTATAAACAACGAGGGCTGTTATCCCTAGAAAGCTGCAGCAGCAGCGAGCAGCAAGCAGCCGGCGAGATCGGTGTCGCGGGAGGTCACCCCGCGCTCAGGGAATGGCGGAGACCAGCGTCCAGTGCCGGCTGGAGGCAGCGGGTGGCAGCGTGGCCCAAGTTTAACACTCAGAGCCGAGGCCACCGCGCTCAGAGCCCCAGGCCACTGGCAGAGCCGCCAGCCGGCCGCTCTGATTGCTACTCCAGCCAAAGAACCCAAGACAGCTTGGCTGCAGCCCCAGGCGAGGGGAGGGAAGGCGCCTCCCTCTCTGCCTGAGGCTCCGGGCCGCAGTTCACAGTTGGGCTAAGGTGGAAAATTCCTAGGATTTTTATCTTAATTGCTTAAATTTATTTATTTATTTAGAGTCAAGGTCTCACCGTGTAGTCCAAGCTGGCCTCAAACTCACGTAGCCCCAGATGGCTTTGAACTCATGATCTTCCTGTCTGAGCCTCCTGCCTAGCAGGTAACCAAACTCTTTTGAATAAATAAAACTTACCATCTTAGACATTGTTTCAACTGTGCTGGAAATCAAACTCAAGTCCTCTTGAATGCTACAAAAAGCACTGTACCACTGGGCTACATCGCCAGTCCCATTTTACACTTTCTTTTTTTTTTTTGGTCCTGGGGATGGAACTCAGGGCCTTGTGCTTACTAGGCAAGCGCTGTACCACTGAGCTAAATCCCCAATCCCGATGTTTAATTTTTTGATCCATTCATTCATCTGTGAGCACCAAGGTTGATTCTGTATGTTGTTTTGTTTTGTTTTGAGACAGGGTCTTGCTATGTATGTAGCCCAGGCTGCCCTCGAACTCATGGTGATCCTCCTGCCTCAGCCACACCGCCACAACCAGTAGCTGGGATTACAGGGATGCATTGTGAGCATACTCCAGGGACACTTGTGTCCCCATGTTTATTGCACTCCAGAGGCCTATCAATGGATGAATGGATAAAGAAAATGTGGTGTATTATATGCATGATGAATTATTATTTGGCCATAAACAAGAAGGAAACTATGTTTACAGGAAAATAAATGGAAGTGGAGATCATCACTTTGAGCAAAATAATCTAGACTCAGATAGACATTACTTTTTTCCTAATATGTAAAATCTGAAAAAGAAAAGATGGCATGAAAGCGGAAGAGAAAACTATCAGACAAGAGAAGGGAACAAGGAGAAGAGGAAGCAGGGTAGAAGGGAGGGTAACAGGAGATGGAGATGATCAAGATGTTATATGCGTGTATGAAAATAGCACACTGAAAGCCAACATTTGCAAAATTGACATATACTAATTAACAAAAAGTTCCTAGCATCACCATTAATGATAGCTAATCCACTGTCCATTGACTGATGAATGGATAACAAAATATAATAGAATGTATCCTCTATAAAAGAATCATCTATGACAGAATAAAATACTAATATATAACATGGTACAGTGGGACCTTGAGAAGATTATGCTCAGGAAAGGAAGCCAGACAGATGAGGCCATATGATTCTGTTTGTATGAATCATCTAGAAAAGGCCCATTTGAGGAGACCAAGAGATGAGCAGACCCGGGTGTGGCGGCATGAGGCTGAGGCAGGAGAATTGCTGCGAGTTGAAGGCCAGCCTGGACCCTGTTTCAAAGAAGGAAAGAAAGAAAGGGGGCTGGGGATTTAGTTCAAGTGCAACTGCAAGGCCCTGAGTTTGATCCCCAGTACTGCCTGCCCCCTAAGAAAGGAAGGTAAGTTAGTAACTCTCCAAGGGCCAGGAGCAGGGTAGGTAAGGGAGTGGCTCCTGATGGCACGAATTTCTTTGGAGGGTGATGAAAACATTTTAAAATGAGATCATAATGTTGGTTGGCTGCACATTATGGATATAGTAAAATTACTGAATTGCGCACTTTCAGATGGTGACTGATACGGGCTGTGAGTCAGATGTTAGTAAAGAAGCAGCAGGCACATATGCAAAGATAACTAAAAGAACTAAATCTAGGGCCAGGGATTTAGCTCAGTGGTTAGAGTGTTTCCTCGCAAGCATGAGGCCCTGAGTTCAATTCCCGGTACCAAAAAAAAAAAAAAGAACTAAATCTAAGCATTTGCTGGAGGGAGACCAAGTTAAATTTAAGGGTTTTTTTTGTTTGTTTTTTGTTTTTTTTTGAGACAGGGTCTCACTATGTAGTTCAGGTTGAATTTGAACTCACTGTGTATCCCAGCCGGGCCTCGAACTTGCAGTGATCCTCTTGCCTCAGTCTCCCAAAAGTGCTCGGACTACAGGCATGCACCACCATGCCTGGCTCAAGTTTAAATTTAAAAAAAGAAAAAATGCCATTTTTATGGTTCTGTTTCCTTGAATTCATCATGTAGCCCAGGCTGGCCTTGAACCCACCATGATCCTCCTGCCTCAGCCTCCCAAGTTCTGGGATCATAGGTATCTGCTACCACATCCAGCTGCACACTTATTCTCTGACAGGAAAAGTAAATGGGCTGGGACAGGTGGAGGAGCTGTCTCACATCAGTGACCGCATGTCAACACCCAGGTGTCACTCCTGTGTGCAAAGTGACCCTCCTGTCTACTGGCACCATCTGCATTGCTGTGACATGAGGTGTGTGTGCCTGTCCCTGGGACCCTGGTACTCCTGGCATTGGCCCCTTAGGGAACAGGGGTGCTTTGGGTTGATGGCGATGATGATGGTATCAGGTGGAGGTGGCACTCTGAGCACCACATGAGTTTGTTGAATGATGTGTGGTGTGTGAGAATGGCATTCACTGGACAGGCACCTGTGTCCTTCCCTCCTAGCGTGTCACCTGCCACCATGCTCAATCTCCTCCCCCTGGGCAGTGGGGACCCCCCCGGGGACCCTGGGACTGGGCAGGGAGTAAACCCCAGCCAGCTGGACCCTAACACATCTCCGTCCGCCGACACCTGGGGCTGCTCTGAAGTGTCCTACTCACAAGGCTCTCCATCTCAGGGCTGCCTAAGGACCTGGAGAAGCTTTGTCTGAAAAGGGTGTCAGGTGCCACAGCCTCTCACAGGGATCCAGGGAGGAGATTTGGACAGGAACGGGCAGGTGCTGTCGGTGCTCTGATGAGGTGATCCTCAAAGGACAAGGGACACAGATGATGTCCAGGACGGCTCAGGGTCACACGATGGAAGGGAACCCTTTATGTCAGATTGCTTGGAGGTGGCAGCCCAGCTCAGTACAGGGGGGTACTTTGGTGGCTCCTGGGGTATGTGGAAGTCACCTCAACTGCCAGCACCTGCAAACACCTGGCCACATGGTGACCAGGCAGACCTGAGCCTGCGTCCCTCACCTAAAGGCTGTGGTGACAGATGTGGACCTTTGAAGCTAATGCACAAACGAGCAAGGATGTGGCCTGAATCTGTGTCCTAGGAGGGAGGCACCGAGCAGCTGAGAGGTCCCAGAGACACCTATGGGAGAGGAGTGGATGGAGGCTGAGGGCTGGAGGGCTGAGGGGTTGAGGGGTCGGGGAGCTGAGGATTGAGGTACGAAGGGGCTCAGCAGCTGAGGACCGCAGGGCTCAGGCTGCCATGGCCCTGGCTGGAGGGCACCATTGTGCTCTGGATGTGTTGAGCAGGGCATGGCTGTGATTTCCCCCCCTCCCAGCCTCCCTGGGTGCTGTCAGACACTTCTGCCTGACCTAGTTTCCTAGTGGCCCCTCAGGGACTGAGTCTTGGCTCCTGTGCCTCACCAGCAACTGGCACAGACAGCAGGTGGCCGAGAATGCAGCAGCCTTGGGCCACGACCACCACCAGCCCCTCTCCTGACAGTCCCAAAGCTGCTCCATGCCCCGTGTGTGCCTCCCACCCTGCCCACAGTGACCCTGGGCCAAAGCTTCCCCATAGGCAGGGGCAGAACAGGCCCCTGGGTAGGGGGCAGCCTGGGGCTCCAGAGCCGTGTGCCTGGAGAGGACGCCACGCTTGAACCGCAGGTTCCATGCCCATCCCACCCAGACTGGGCTCCAGGCTGCATCCTTCAGACTGGGTGAGCCCAAACAGGGTGACCGGGGAAAGCTGGGCACAGATATCCACACTGTCCATCTACCAGGCCTTGCCACACTGGGCGCTGATGTCGCATCTTTATTAGTCAGTGAGAAGCTCCGCGCAGGGGCGGCCTGACCGGCACCAAGGGCCACACAGAGGGGCTCAGTGGCTTGGCCAGAGGAGGGTGAAAGCCCCACGGCTGCAGCGGAAGTCTGGCTCCGGCTGCTCCGGCCTGGGCTCCACCGACACAAGGCGCCGGGCACCACGCTGGCTCAGCGGGATGCAGTCGGAGACGCGAACCTCCAGCGCCTGGCCCTCCCTGCAGCAGGAACAGTGGGGGTCAGTGTGGGCAGGGGTCAGGGTGGGCAGCAGGGCTCCCGGAGCCACATCCCCATTCACCAGGCTCACCCCTGACAGTGCGCAGCCAGCACACCCACTAGCTCTCCGATTCGGTTGTCCAGTGGTGGCTGGGAGCGGTGCAGACACACTACAAGGTCGTCCTGGCCCCGGGCGTGCAGCACAACCAGCTGGTCCCGTCCACTGGTCACGCTCAGCCCAGTCACCTGAGCGCAGAGTGCAGGGTCAGTGTGCCACAGCCCCCAGCCTGGAACCCTTTCCCCAGCCTGCACCAGGGAGCCCAGCCATCCTCACCACCCACCCTACCTTCCCTCTCTGGTCCCTGCTGACAAAAGGGAGGGTTGAAGCTGGTCATGGTGGTACATGTCTGTAATTCCAGCATTTAGGAAGCTAAGGCAGGAGGATCGCTGAGCGTTCAAAGACCAGCAAGGGCTACACAGTAAGTTCAAGACCAGCCTGAACTACATAGTGAGACCTTGTCTCAAAGTGGGTGACTGGGCAGGACCTAATGCAATAAAAGTTTCTGCCATGACAGAACATTCTAGATTCTTCTGTTGGTCACAGCAGCACTGTTCACCTGTGGCTATGCAGCACTTGTTTGTGCTACTGAGGAGCTGAGGTGATTTTTGTGTTTGTTCTTTGCACACCTGGAGATTGAACCCAGGGCCTTCACATTGAGCTATATCCTCAAACCCCGCAACACTTTTTTTTTTTAACAGAGTCTTGCTAAGTTGCCAGGGCTGGTCTTGAACTTGCAACCCTCCTGCCTCAGACTCCAGAGTCCTGGGATAAGAGGCGAGCACCAGCATGTCCAGCTGAGGAGCTCAGTTTTTAGTTTTCTTTCACTTTAATTTCACCTCAGTAGTCACACCTGCCCTTGGCTACTGGTGCATCCGAGAGGGCCCTGGTAATGGCCTGCTCAGACAGCCGCAGGACTCCAAAGTTGGGGAGACCTGGGAGAGACCCTGCCCAGGTTGCTTCTTGTTCTATTGGGAAGGAGACTTATGGGAGCAAGGAGGCTACAGAGCCAGGCAGGAGCAGGCACAGGATGCAGCGGGGCACACGGTGGGACTCAGGTGTGGTCCAGACTCTGCATCCTGTGAGGTCAGGCAGGCTTCAGAGGGTCTCCTGGCACTCGTGTGCCAGTGGGCAGTGGGAGAAACTGAGGCAGTGCTCCCAGCCCTGGGTGCACCCTGCACCAGTGCTTCACCTGTGGCCCCTCCCCAAGCTCACCGAGTCCAGGGGAATAGACCGCATCACCCGGTACTGCCGGCCGGGGTCCAGCTTGTAGAGGTGCCGGTCCGTGAGCAGGAGGGCCCGGTCTCGGCTCTTGTGAAAGCGGTTCACCTGCAGGGTGGGGGAGACCAGGCTGGTGTGGGCCCACCTGTTCCGCACCCCTGGGCCTCCCCAACCCTGGGCCTGCTCCCTGCCCATCTGGCTGGACTGAGGATTTCTGGGACTTAGAAGCAGCCAGCCCTGGGTTGGGGGGCTTCTTGGGTCTTTCCAGTGCCCCTGACCCATGCCCCCCATAATCCCAGACCAGGCCTTAACCTTGCGGACGTGGCTAGAAAAGAGCACGGCCCCAAAGCCATCCTTGTCCCGCAGCGTCTTCAGTTGCTTGGCAAATAGGCCTGAGGCTGTGGGGTTGTCGGAGCCCTGAGGACAGAGGGTGGTGAGGCTGCCTGGGGTCTTCGGGTACACTCGACTGATGGCAGCAAATCACCATGGCTACACTTCCCCTTGGGAAACCGAGTCACAGCTGTGCCCATGAGGGCTGAGGGCACAGAGCCCTCCTGCTGTGACACTGTCCTCAGGGATACTAAGAACATGTTGTCCCTCCCTACCCTCCGCCCCTGCCGGCTGGTGGCTGCTGTTCGAGCCCTCTATGCGTAGCTCTGGAGAGAGACCCCAGGTTAGATGGAAACCCTCAACCCTCACAGTGGGGAGACAGTGGGGGTCACGGGCATGGTCAGCAGGCTGGACAGTGCAAGCCATGGACACGCAGGCACCATGCCAGCCATAAGCCACCCCCAGAGGCCCCGGGTCCACCCGGCACTCACAGAGGACAGGTAGTCCCGGGCCCAGGTCCTCCGGCAGCCCCAGTCCTGACGCAGCCCCTGTAAGGCCCCCATGGCGGCCACCTTGGCTTTGATCTGAGCCATGTCCGAGGGCGGGATGTTCTTCACCAGCTGCCGGGCCCGCCACCTGGTGGGGTGTCAGAGCACAGAGCCTGTCCCATGTGTGCTGGCTGGCCTTTGAGTCCTAGCCTCTGACAGTCTCTCTCTGGTCTCTGCCCCTTGTGTGAAATGGTTGTCCCCAGGAAGTGGCTCTAGACTCTCCTACTCTAAGCACACTTGCTCTGTGGCCTTCATTTTGGAGAACTCCTACTCATCCTTCAACGCCCACTGCTTACACCTGACAAACTATCCTCCCCTTTGCTGGCCATGGCCCTGGGGCTTGAAGGCCAACACAATGCTAGGACAGTCAGTTCCCTGCCACTAACTGTGAGGTATGACAGCCAACTCGTGTGGCTCATCCTATCTTCCTGCTCACCAGGGAGGCTGGTGTTTTGAGTCTGGATGTTGCCGGGATGCTGGGGAGGGGGCTAGCATGGCTGGCCGAGGGCCTACCTGCAGAAGAGTGCTTGGCAGGTGTCCTGGAAGGGCTGCAGCACAGCAGGGGGTGGTGGCCACTCAAGGTCGCGGCCGTAGAGTGGGGGCTGCCGTGCAGCCTGGAACCGGCGCTGCAGCTCAGCCAGGTGAGCACGGACCTTGTGCCTCCGGAACCAGCGCATGATGGTGTAGACAGCCCGCAGCCGCCGGCAGTGCCACCTGGCCAGGGTGCCCCGCCACGCCTGGTGGGACAGGATGTGGCATCAGGCCCAGCCACCCCCGCCCCCTCACCCAACCCTGGCCCTAAGTGTCTCCAGGGAGGCCAACCCAGCTTCTGGCCCCGGGAGCTAAGCCAGGTGTGGGCGTGTGGCCAGCTGGGCTGGTCCGGCCCTGAACAAGGGCCCACAGAATCAGGAAGGAGCAGCTGGCCTGTGCCGGGCTTGCAAAGCTGGGGCCTGACACTGCGGGGGGACCTGGGTCCCTCAGGAAGCGAGCTGGTGTGGGAAGAGGGCTGGGGGCAAATGGAGATACCTTCACACCCATGAGGGCAGCTACAACTCTGGGGAAAGCCCAAAACAGAGGAACACCCCGTAATGTGGCCTTCAGAGCCAGAACAGACACCCCTTGAGACCGACTTGGGGAATATGCCATCCCTGCAGTATAGGACCTGACTTTGGGGACACCCTCAGAGCTGATGGGGAGGGTGCATCCCAGGGGCACCCCATGGACACCCCTCCCAGGGGCCAGTGTCACCCGCCCTGCACCTTCTGCAACAGCAGCACGATGATGGGGATGAGGCGGGCCCGACTCTGTTCCAGTGTGACCAGCGTGCGGGGTGAGCGGATGAACAGCTTGCTGTGGCCGAAGGCCACGTCGCCCTGCAACCCATGCTGCTCCAGGAGGGCACCCACTGCAGCCTTGTCGGAGCCCAGCAGGTGGTTGGGCCATGTGTACTCACAGGTCATCTTGTACCTGCGACCAGGGGACAGAGTGGTGAGGACCTGGCCCAGGGAGGGGTGCAGGATGGAGTCCTTGGGCTCAAGTCCTACCAGGATGTCCCTGCGGCCTTGTGGCTCCTTCTCATTTATCACACGTGTCCTCACGTCTGCCCTCACATGTGTGTCCAGGTACACGTCTCCCAAGTACACACGTGTGTGCAAAGTGCTGTTTAGGGCCCCTCTGCTCCCCTTCCCCCCGTGCTCCTTGCGGGTGCCTGTACCTGAGCAGGAATCGAGGGTAGGGCTGGCGGGAAGCGAAGCCGGCCCTGCGTACCCGCACGTTCTCCAGAAGCCCCAGGTATGCAACCTGGTGGCGACACTGGTTCTCGTCCAGCCTCCCAGGGACCTTGTCCTCATTGGGCTTGATGCAGCGGACATAGAAGGGCTCCTGCAGGGATAGGGGATGTAGAGGTCCCAGCCCGTGGCCACTATGTCCCCACTCCAAGTGAAAGTGTCCCTGAGAACCAAGGGCCCAGGCATGGAGAAGAGTTGAGGAAATCACAGCAGAGCAGGGCCTGAGAGTGGGATGGGGCCAGAACTCGCCCCATGTCTTCCTCTCCTAGCAGGCTGTTGCTTCTCTGGCTGCTCTTCACCAGCCATATCTCCATTTTCCTTGGACTTTAGGCCTAGTCCTCAAGAAACCTACTGCCAGTTTCCCGTCTCAATGGGCAGAGGCCTTGGCAAGGTCTTCCAGCCCTTCTTGCCCAAGAGGCAGTGGAACCAGAGAAGGGCTGGGTTTGAATTCTGCTGGTGGCTCCGTGACCTACCAAGCCTGGCCTTGGAGCCCATGTCTGACTCCGGCACACAGGGCACAGAGCAGGCTCTGGAAGCTGTGCGGTGGGGGGCGGGTACCTTGGAGGCCAAGTTCTCCACCAGGGCCACCATGGAGTTCTTGAAGATTGTGCCTGCTGTAAGGGGCCGCTTGGTCACCTCCGTGATGTCTTGCTGCCCGTCTGGCCACATGGCCCGCAGGGTGGGATCTGAGCTGCAGACACAGGCGCAGGGGCTGGTGCCCAAGTACCCTCGGGACAGCCTGCCCTGGTCTGTGCAGAGCACGGCCAGCACCTGCCCTGCACACCCTGAGGCCATGCTCACCTGCTGTACAGCAGCCGCTTGAAGTCCTGGAAGAGGAAGTCTCGGTTCTTGTCAATGAAGCCCTCCACTGAGTACCTGCTGAGGCCGACATGGTGAGGGGACAGGGACTGGGGACATCCTGCTCCTGCCTCCCGTCTCTGTCCCCACTGGCCTGGCTTCCCTGGGCGCCTCTCTCTCTCCTCACTTCTGCATTCTCTCCCTCAGACCTTTCTCTCCTAGATGATAAATCCAGTGGCCAGACCCCAGCTCTGAAGCCACTTGTTCCAGCACTGAGTCCTGGCTCTGCCATGCGGACACTATGGGACCTTGGTCAAGCTGCCCAACCTCTCTGTGCCACGTTGTGCCTCAGATGCTTGAACAGGACCCACTGTGATTCTGTAAGTATCATGACCAGGAACAAGAGTCTTGGGTATGTGTTAGTCTTGAGGCACGAGTAACTCAGTATTGTGACCTGCTTTGGACTACTAGGAAGCTTACTGCCAAGTCCTGGCTCTGCCTGCATCCCCTGTGAAGGCTTGGGGGGACGTGGTGACTGAACAGATTGGACACCGGGCTGCGTCTCCATCCTCTACTCTACTTCATGTCCTTGGGAAACTCATGGCAGACACTTGGACCTCTATGAGTCACCTCAGATTCCTTGGGCTGGGCAAGAGAGCGTAAATTAATAATCCCCAGGATAATCCCCTCGAGGAGAGCTTGCTGGACATGCAAGATCGAGGCCCTTGCCCCACCTCCAGCCCTGCCCAGAATACAGCCAGAGGTGCAAACCACTGTCCTCTAAAACTGTCCTGCCAGGCTTGGTGGTGCATGTCTGTCATCCCACCACTCTGGAAGGCTGAGGCAGGAGGATCACAAATTTGATCAGTCTGAGCAATTTACTAACTTAGTGAGACCCTGTCTAAAAAAAAATTTTTAAATTTTTATTTATTAAAATTTTTTTTTTTTTAAATCTGGGGATGCAGTTCAGTGCAAAAGCCCTGGGTTCAACTCCCAGGACTGTAAACAAACAAAACCAAAAACATTCTGCCCTGTGCTTGTGGTGGGTGAAGATCACATTTCAGCATCCTCAAGGGCAGGGCTCCTGGCTGTTTTCTGGGGACACATGCAGTGGATCCTGTCACCCGGGCCCTTACGTGACATCGCCCGCGTAGTGCTTGATCCGGAAGTCTCGGCCAAACTCCATGGTCTTGTCAGTGGGGCACAGCTGTAGGACAGGCCGGGGTTAAAACACAGAAGGGGCGGCAAGGGGTCTGCATGAGAGGACAGTCCCACAGCCACCCTGCCTGGATGGAGGAGGCTGCTGCAGTGATCACAGTGCCAGCCAGCTAGGTTCCTCTTAGGCCCCATGAGGGATGGCTGGGGCACCTGGCGGCTGGAGTAGTGTGGGTGGTGGCGGTGGTGCGTGTCCAGCGTCTGCAGGAAAATGCGGTCGGTGATGGTGCCTGCAGCGCTGCAGGCCTCGTCCAGCATGGCCAGGATGCCCCGGTGGGGCCGCTCCACCAGCTCTACGATGGTGGTGTTGTTGAAGTATTCAACCTGGTGGAGGAAGCCAGCAGAGAGCTCGCAACACCTGATCCTCCAGCCCACCACCCCTGCACCCTGGCCCAGGCCACAGGGCAGTGCCCAGCACTCACGCTCTGCCAGGCGATGCCCTCACGCTCGTACTCCTCCTGCTCCTGCTTCAAGATGAGCTGGATAAAGAGCTGCTGCAGTTTCTCATTGCAGTAGTTGATACAGAACTGCTCGAAGCTGGGGAGGGGTTCAGGGCCTTCAGGGGGCTCCCGTCCCTCTTCCCTGATGGTACCAGGACCCATGTAACCTCACTGTGGGTTATGTACTCCCAATCCCTCCTCTGCCATCCCACCTGCCATATGCATATCCTGGGGTGGGCACAGCTAGGAGAAGTGAGCCCCAAGTGTTGGCTGCCATCAGGGACCTCCCTGGCCCAGGGCATCAGCCTTGGGAAGATTCCAGATGTTCCCATCTGCCAGCCCCAGTCTAGCTTCCTGGAACCATGGTGGCCACAGAAGGTGGGGTCTGACATGGGGATGTGCCTGGCTGGGCTACCCACCTATTGACAGGGAACACCTCAAAGCCATAGATGTCCAGCACACCGATGACCGTGTCCTTGCCATCCCGCCGAGGGTCGCGGCCCCGGGCTTCCATGATGCCATTGATCCTGTCTACCACCCACTCGAACAGCCGCTGGTACACAGCCTGGGGGCACAGCATGCCCTGCCTGCTGCCCAGCCTGTCTCCCGCACAGGGCACCTGGCCTCCCCCTTCCAGCATCCCTTGGGTACCTTGGCACAGGCGTCCCGG
The DNA here is from genome assembly GCA_004026905.1 of Hystrix cristata. Classification (NCBI taxonomy): domain Eukaryota; kingdom Metazoa; phylum Chordata; class Mammalia; order Rodentia; family Hystricidae; genus Hystrix; species Hystrix cristata. Next base: position 15,976 of record PVJO010008772.1, read on the forward strand.
GCATAGCTGGCCTCAGCCACCGTGTGACCCTTCTCAATGAGGTCCCGGCCTCCTGAGGCCACAGTTCGAGCCAGAAGGGAACGGAGCACAAGGTCCCGGGGAGTGGCTGTCAGCTCGGCCACGTGATCCACCAGCGCTTCCTCAACCACCGCCAGACCACCCTTCTGCAGCCCATCATCCTCTGTCTCCACAAACTCGATGTTTCCCTGGGGATGGGGGCACGTGAATAGAAGTGCAGGCTCTGCGGCCGCGAGGAGTCCAGATGCCTTCAGATGGGAAGAGGGACCCTCCTGGCCTGCAGGTGGGCTCACCAGGTGCAGTATGGCGGCCAGGATGCGGTGCACTGACTCTACCTCCTCTGGCTGGAACCCAATGACCCTCATGGCCTCCGTCACTGCCCGGTGGCTGCTCTCATCACTCTCCAAGGCCTGGGGGAGCAGGACTTCACCACCCAGGCCAAGGGAGGCCAGGGCCTGCCCTCCTGGACCCCATTCCTGCTCCCGCTGTCCCCTTCCCAGATGCTGGCCCAACCTGATGGAGCCACACGCATTGTACTCACGTTGGGGGCCCCCAAGCTGAGCCCGGCTCCCTGGCGTGTGAAGTTGTACAGGGCTGGGTTTCTCTCCAGGTGCAGGCCCTGCAGCTCCTGGTCCTCACAGCCCCTAAGCAGCTAGAGGAGACAGCGCCTTCATCAGGCCTCCTGGCCCCCACAGAGGCAGGACCCACAGGTACAGGGGACGTTCAGACATCTGGACACAGTGTGGGCACGTCCTGTGTGCCAGGAAGTGCCACCTCAGGGGCTCAGGCAGCCTGCTTTTCCTGGGGCCTCAGAGGTTGGGGACACCCTCTGGCATGGGGGGGTGAAGGTGATGGTAGGGGATGGGTGCAGTGGGTGGCAAGACCGGTATGTTTGTTTTGCTTTTTCAGTACTGGAGATGCAATTCAGGGCCTTTCCACCAAACTACATCCTCCATCACCCCCTACTTTAAATATATATATATATTTTTAATTTAAAACAGGGTCTCCCTAAAATGCTAAACTGCCCGTGCTGGGCTCAAAATTTCAATCCTCCTGCCTCAGCCTCCTAGAGTACTGGGATTATAGGTGCACACCACCATGCCTGGGAAGATTAGGATGTTGAGGAGAAGATGGAAGGTGGATCTCTTCTCTCCTCCCTGCATCCCCTCTCCTCTTTTCCACCCCTCCCCCAGAGCTTACCTGATAGAAGGCGTGGAAGTTCCTTTCACCCACATGCTGTTTGAGCACCCTGGACTGGGGAGAGAGGGTCCCTGTCTGAGTGTTCCCAGGCGCAGGACAGCCTGAGGACAGAGTGCCTGGTTTTCGGGGACACTAAGGCTCAGAAAGGGGCCACAGAGAGAGAGAGAGCCCAGCTTTCCTACTGCAATGTTGGGCGGGATCTCAGCCAGGGTCCCCTGTCCTGGCTCCTCAGCCCCGCCCACCTTTTCCAGCAGGTAGCTGTGAATGTGTCCTCCGACAGGGTCTCCTTTGAAGTCGAAGTTGATGTCCATGTACTTGCCGAAGCGACTGGAGTTGTGGTTGCGGTTGGTGCGGGCATTGCCAAAGGCCTCCAACACGCAGGTAGATTTGAGCAGCACGTCCTTCACCCTTCGGACAGAGGGGCATGGCTCCAGCAAAGAACTTATGGCAATCCTCCTGCCTCAGCCTCCCAAGTGCTGGGATTACAGGCACACACTACCACACCTGTTTCAGTTTTCTGTACCTCTCCATGCCTGCCTGTCCGCAGTGCTCGCTGCCTCCTCCCTTGGTTTCACCTCATCTGAGAGGTCCTCGCATGGCCCTACCACCTCCTACCTCCAGGGCAGGGCAGTCACCTGGGGCCTTCCCGTCTGGTCTTAGCCTGCAGGGGCCTCCGGCTGTCCTGCCCCAGCACTGAGGCCTGGGCTCACCTCTCCACCTCAGCCCTCTGGCTGGGATTGGTGACAGCTGCAATGTACTGCATGATGTGCTTGCTGGCTTCTGTCTTCCCTGCCCCGCTCTCCCCTGCCAGAAAGACGGGAGATGCAGACTGGAATCAGGAAGGCTGAACCCCCTTAGCACTGTTCCCAGAACCTGCCTGCACCCCTGGAAGTACCTTGGGGATGGGTACCTGAGATGACGATGCAGGTGTCCCTGGATCTGCGCTTCATGGCCCTGTAGGCGGCGTTGGCCACGGCATAGAGGTGGGGTGGCCGCTCATAGAGCTCTCGGCCCTGGTACCTGGCGATGGCCTCATGCCCATACAGGGGCAGCTGCTTGTAGGGGTTCACAGACACCAGCACCTCGCCGATGTAGGTGTAGATGAGGCCCTTCTCGAACCTGGACACAGGGGGAGAGGCCTCAGTGCCCAGGCTGTGGGCAACCTCCCTGGGGGGACCCAGGCAGCCAGTGACCCCCAAGAGGGCTGAGGGCAAAATGGGAAAGGGTCCCCCTGGTGCCACCCTGGGTGAGCTGAGTCACTCAGCCATCTCTGCCAAGCATGGGGTGTGGGGTCCACACTGGTCTCTGTGGGGGTCCTGAGGTCCCCGTAATTGGACCACCTGTGCCCCAGAGAGGCTCGACTTGGGTAAGACCTTGGCAGGATCTGGGCCGAGACTTCCACACAGGTGGGTGGCTGGAGTCAGGAGGGGGGCTTGGTGCAGGGGAGGCAACACCGCCTCTGCTTCCTGTGTCAAAGCCTGGGCGGGAACCAGAGACGGAAGGGGACCCGCCCTGCCCCACCCAGCTGTAGGGAGGGGGCAGAGCAACAGTGCCACACTCCTTTCCTGCCTGTGTCCCCAGCTCGTGCATCCCCAGACTTCCCCATCCTTTCCTTCACAGTAGGAGGCAGATTGCCTCTCTGGCTTTTCTGCCTGTTCCAGGCCCTGGTCCCCCAGGCTGTGTGGGACCCACCCTGCCCAGGCAGCCCCATCCCGGTTCCACTTCCTCTGCTGCCTCTGACACAGAAGCCTCACCCTCCGGCAAGCTGTGTGGCCCACAGCAGGTCACTGTCCTCTCCCAGCCAGTAGAGGTGACATGGGCTTCTCATGGGTGCAAGAATGAGGGGCAATGGTGCACACAAAGCTCTGAATGAGCCAGGTAAACACCTGTAATCCCAGCACTCTGGAGGCTGAAGCAGGAGGATTTCTGTGAATTCGAGGCCAGCCTGGGCTACATAGTGAGTTCAAGGCCAGCATGAGCTATACTGGGAGATCCTGTCTCAAAAGCACAAAAATAAAATGCGCCAAGGTGTTTCCTGGCTGCCCGGTCATTGGTCAGGTTGGGGCCTCTTGACTTGATGTTTAGTGGGGCTCCTGGTCCCTGAGCTGTCCCCAGGGAGATCCCCAGCACACGGCAGTCTCCCTGGGTGCCCGGCTCTGTGCATAGCCACCTGGCTGTCCATGCCTCAGCGCCTGGGTTCCTTCCTTCCTGCCAGCTGTCTGCTCTCCTTGGTGGTACCGTGAGCTCCAACGTCACCTCTATTAGCCATGTCTCGTACTCCCAGGACACCCCAACCCAAGCCAGGGTGTCATCTCGGCCTGGTGAGCCCAGGAAGGAGCCCGCTGCTTTGTCTTTTGGTCCCCAGGACCCAAGCCAGCCCGACGTGAGAGCAACTCAGGTCCCTTTCTGTCCCCAGGAGCACAGTCCCGAGGTGACACACTCTGATTTGTCACAGAAAGGATGGCATGACACCCAAGGCATGGGGGTGTCAGGGGTGGTCAATATGCACACGCTCTGAGGTGCTCTGGTCAGCCCTTGAGGTCTGGGTGGATGCGTGCCGCTGTCCCTTTCCTGACAGCGGGGACCCATGTGCCATCCCTGGTTCTCGTACGTCTGCAAGCAGCGGGTGCAGGAAGGGGGAGCCCAGTGCCCCCCTGACGCCCAGTCTACCTGAGCTGCAGATTCCTCATGAAGTCCTCCATGGTCACCTGGTCCAGAAGCACAAAGTCAGGCTTGCCACACTCAGGACTTTCATGGTCCTCCATCCTGCCAGCAGGAAACACCCAGGCCAGGGCACCCGACCTTTGTGTGCAAGAGGCAGAAGAGAGGGGAGCCCCGGGGAGGCCCAGCCCCTGCCAGACTGCGGATGAAAGAAAAAGTAGGAAGTGGGTTTGGGCCCTGGGAGGGGCGGCCCTGCCCACTCACTGCTGCTCCTACCACAGTGCTCCAGGCTGCTTCCTGTGTCTGCACCCGCGCCCACCGGAGCCTGAGCCCAGTGGGCTTCCCGCCCTTTGTGGGCTTGTGTGCCACCCTGACTACTCTTGGCAGTCACTTGTACTTGAAAGATTTCTTGACATGATCATTGGTTACTCAGCTGTACAAGTAGCTCTTTGTCTTACCCCAGAACTCAATGCTAGATTAATTTTATGTACGTTGTACTTTAACACAAAAACGAAAAAGGAGCCAGATGTGATGGCACATGCCTGTAATCCCAGCATTCAAGAGGCTGAGGCAGAAGGATCATTGTGACTTCCAGGCCAGCTTGGGCTACATGCTGAGTTCATGGCCAGGTTGAACTACACATTGAGACCCCGCCACAAAAAGATTTAAAAAAAGCCTAGCAAGCACAAGGTCCTGAGTTTGATCCCCAGCAAACCCCTCCCCCCCACCAAAAAAAAGAGGAAGGATGCTGGTGCCCAGGGCTTTGGGTAGGTGCTAGTTCTTGGGACTCATCATCACACTGCAATCCCCTAGCCTGGCACCTGGGGAGAGAGCACGCTCTGGGACTGCCGTAACCTGTCCTCTGCTCTGTCCTCGCTTGCTCATGGATTGAGCTAGGGCCGCATGGCAGTAGTCTTGCTGTGCAGATGAGCAGCAGTTTAGGAGCCATCTCCACTCTGCATGCCTGAGTGCTGGCTTCTGGGCAGGGGGGACGGGGCCCCTATACAGAGGCTGGAGGGCAGATGCCAGGGTCCCAACCCAGAGTCACTTATGTGCCATTAACAATTGTTTCAGTCATTTTTAGGTCTGCTGACATGAGGTTAGTTTTTGTCTCACAAATGCCCTAAAATGAATGCATAGCTAATAAAATTCTAAACGTGGATCCAGGTATCTGCTGAAACTAGGGACCATTAGTGACCCAAAGCTGCTGGCCAGAAAAACTGCCAGACCTAGAAATGGGGCTTCTGGCTCCACCCTGCCTCGAGCAGGGATCCCCCTGGACAGATTCCATCCAAATTTTGTCCCAGTTTGGCTGGGGTGGGGGGCGGGTCCCCAGCCTGGCCACTCAGGTGGGTGCTTTTGGAGGGTTTTCCAACTGAGGTCAAAGATGAGGATCCGTCACTCTCAGATCCCTGTGCAGTTTCGTTTCCCCAGCCCTCAGAGAACCGAGCAGATCAGGTTTGGCTCGTATTTTTAGAACTGATGTAAACCAGGAATTAAGAAAAACCTGACATGGCGTGGTTCCAGTAAAACCTTACAGACATCAGTGTCTGAGTTTCAAGAAAATTTTCATTTGTCATGAAATACTCTTTTGGGTTTTTTTTCTCTAATCACTTAAAAACCTCAAAACCATTCTTAGTGCAGATGGGTTGTGGGCAGACATTGAGACTGGTTGCCATGTGACCAGGGTGGAGTCACAATCGAGATTGTCCCCTCTTCCCTGCTGGTTTGCACAACTGTGTGGCAGGCACACTTTGCCTCACTGATCCCCAAGACCCACGTGGTGGTGACTTTGACTCCGTTCCTGTTTCCCATCTACCGTCATTGCTCTAAGGTTGAGCAATGACATCACAAGCAGGAAGTTCTTCTGGGTTGCACAAACCTCTGGTCCTCTTCTCAGCTGGCAGCTGGTGGCAGCTTTGCCAGGGTATGATGAAGGCAGGACAGTCTGTGGGGTGCTGAGGAAACCCTCCTGGCCCTGGTGCCATTTTGTTTCCAGGCCTCCTCCTGCCTGGCCCATGGCTGCAGCTTGAGGCCCTCACCTGGGCCCTTTTGACTGTAGGCTTGATTGTTTTTTTTGAGACAGCAGAGTGCTGAGGTTACAGGTCTGTGCGGCCACACCAGGTTGCCCTGTGCTTTGACAGGGTCTCAGTATGCAGTCTGGCCAGCCTGGAACTCACAACTCTGGGATTAAAGGTGGTGTCACCAAGCCCAGGTCTGCTGTTTGAACTTCTACGTTTTTATTAGCACTTGTTCTGCTGATTCCTGCAGCAGTTCCACATACCAGACGAGCACCCTTCCCAGATTCCCTCTATAACTAACAACTCAGGTCTGCATCTTTCTCTTCACCTGAGAATATACTGTTGGGTCAATTGTAGGAGACAGTTCCAAGGTGCCCCCAAACCCTACCTGGGTCACACCACCCCATGGCCACCTCCCTGGGAGGCTCCTGCCGCTTACACCCACTCAGCTTCCTGATCACCCCACTGCCCAGCACAGACGGCACTCCTCCCAGAATGCACCCTGGGTCCAAACAGGGCACGATGATCAGCAGGGTCCAAGTGCCCACTTATGAGGCCCAGCCAAGGAGAATGAGGAAGACTCTGACGGCTTCCTCACCTTTCCACTTGGCCCTCAGGAGCCACAGAGGAAGAGAGAAACCACACACTTAAAGCCGTATTTATTGAACAGCCCTTGCATTCCACAGATGCCAGAAAGGCTGAGGCACAGCCAGGCTCCACATCCTGGAAGCAGAGAGCGTGGGCCTGAGTTCGGGGTCGGAAGGTCTGTCAGGTGCACAGTGTGGTCCTGACACTCGCACCAGCCCAGAACTGCAGATTCCTTCTGTGCCCGGAGCAAGTGAGTTTCAGATCTGCTCAGTTAAGGTGCAAGTCCTTCCGGCTCCCTCCCAGCTCAGTGGCTGCTGGTGTCTTCAGTACTCACGTGAGATTACAATTAGGGACACAACACACACAGCTTGGGGCTGTCAGGAATTCCCACTGCCCAGGGCAGCAACCACAAAGCCCAGTCCAAGTTCCCGACTCCTGATATAGCCCAGGGGACAGAGGGCTCTGTGGCCCCATGTGGCAGCAGCCCATGGCCTTTCCAGACAGACCTCCCACTGCCCCAACGCAGGCCAAACCTAAGCCTCAACATCCACCCCAAGAGCCAGGGCCACAGTGCAGACAGTAGATACCTGTCCCAGCACGGTCTGTGAGTGTACAGACAACTCTGGGACTTGATCACCTGACTTACAACACAGGAGGCCAGAGTAAGGTGATGGCTTTTGAGCTCTTTTTAGCCAGCACCTCATGGAAAGTTTCGCCAGACACCCAGGTGACTTTCAGGCTCAATCCTTCGCTCACACTTACCTGCCCAGGTCCATAAAACAGCCTGACGGCCACACAAGGGTCATTTCAGGTCTCTTCTAGGCCCAGCACCCTGGCATTGCTGCTGCTGAAAGCACCAAGGAACAGCAGCTGCCACTGTGCCATGTGAGGGCAGGGACAAGAGGCCTTGGACGCCACTCCTTGTAGGTGTCACGGTAGCCTGCCCATTTTACTGATGCTGGTGGAAAACATGAAACTCCTCGATTAGAAATAAAGAACAGGAGATGATGCCCAGCAAAAGTAGCAGCTAGGGCACCAGCACTTACCAACCCCCCCCATCAAGCCCCAGGCGGGTGACAGGGCAGGGACAAGCACTCCCCCCACAGGGTTGTAATTCCAGTGCACACACCAAGCACATGTGCTGCTCCCTGCTCTGGAGGACAAGACCATAAAATAATAAAGTAAAAAGACCTGGGCCGAAGACCCTGGGTTCAATGCCTCGTACCTTCCGCACACAAAAGTTACTGAGGAAAGGGCAGCCAGTGCCCTACTCACCAGATGGCAGAAACATGAGACTTGGAGAAGGCTTCCCCAGTGGCAGACCCAGGGTGCCCAGCAACTGCTCCTGAAACTAAAGAGACAGAGTCAGCGGAAGCTCTGACCTTCCAGAGAGGTGACCCATCCACAGGACACAGGGTCTGCCCTGCCAAGCCAGCCAGTCCCTTAGCACGCCCAACAGTCCTCTCACCAAGGCAAGAGCATAGGCCACAGGGCCAGAGGCCTGACATCCAATGTCCACCTGCAGTTCCTGGCTGGGGAACTCCAGACACCCTGTCTGACCTTGGGCTCATGTGCACTGGACCCAAACCCACCTCACAGCGATGCCTGAATGATCTAGCTGCCAGCATTCAGCCCCCTGTGCAGAACCGAGCCCAAGGTCTGCTTGCTTTGCCTTCTGACCATAAACACTGCTTACCACCACTCCCTCGGGAGAGCTCTTCATTGCTGTGCTTTGTTATTCTGGTTCAATTCCCACCTTACCCCCCACTTCAGCTTCATTTCAAGCTCTTGTAAAGCTTCTGTTTTAAGGATATAATAAAATTTGCACCGAGCCCAGTTTACTCAACAACTTCCTGTGCTCTTATGCCAGCCAATTCCAAAACATTGGCAGAGACAGATACCTCCCTTGGAACTAAGAGCCACTTGCCACACGAGGCTGCTGAACACCTGAGATGTGGCTATGTGAAAAATAAAGCCGATTTTACATTTCACTTGCTTTTAACTTAACCAAATGTGGCAAGTAGCTGCTACACTGAGAGATGTATCATATCCAGAAAAGAGTAGATGATTGTCTGAAATTTCTATAACCTTGCTCTGGACAGAGCAGGGCAAGGCCTCAAACCATTTCGAAGCTGTTCTAGCAAGCACTGTAGGAATGCACAGGGTCACCACAGACCCAAGCACGCTGGAGGCTTGCTCCCCACATCCATCTCAAATCCCCTGCATGCACCCCAGGGATCCCACAGCACACTCCAGGGAGAAGAGCCCAGAGTTGAATTAGGTGTGCTGAGCCTGGTTCCAAGATTCCATAGCCACAGATTACTCTCAGCAAAGTTCTTTTTTGGCCAAGGGAATAATGGAAGGTATGTAATCTCATTTAAGATATTGGACAAGATGAACTTTTACATTATTCCCTATGACACTGTAATGCTAGTGTGGTGCTTCTAGTGGGCAATTTAGTGATTTTTTTTTTTTTTTTTTTTTTTTTTGGTGCTGGGGGTCAAACTCAGGGCCTGTACTCACAAGTCAAGCGCTCTAACCACTAAGCTAAATCCCCAGCCCTAGTGTGGTGCTTCTTAAACTCACCTGACCAGTGTTACAGAAACAAAGTCCTTTGTTTCCTTATTTTTCTCAACTTTCTGTGGCACTGGGGATTGAGCCCAGAGTCTCTACACTGAGCTACATCCTTAGCCCTTTCTACTTTGAGACAGAGTCTGGCTAAATCGCCTAAACTGGGCTCAGCCTCAGAGGGTGCTGGATTACAGGCTTGGGCCACCATACCCGGCTTTACCATGTTATTTTATGGCTTGGAAAAAACTTTTGAGCTAGATTACAGACCAAAACGCATCAAGCACATTCACTGCAGACTTTCCTCAAGAAATAATGGTGCTGACAAATGTGGGACCAGTTCCAGGAAGGCGCAAGTGGGGTCTTCACAACACGACTTACCAGGACATCTTCCAGAAAAGCTGCCCGACAGTCAGCCCTGCCACTCTGAGGGACGATTCACCTGGCCACAACTCCCACCTACAAGGGGACAAATTCAGTCAGGTTCATCGCCCAGTTCCAGCCCCGAAAGACCCGACACCCCTTGGTCGGGAAGGGCCTTCCCACGAGGTCACAGAGCCCGTCCCCGCCTGGTGGCGCTCCCCCAAATTCACGCTCGAAAAACGCCACTTCTTTTTCAATTGAGACACCCCGTACACACGAGCCCCTCAGGCGAAAACGTGAGCGTGCGCTTGGGCGCCTCGTGAGGCCGCAGCACGTGCGGGGAGCCCCATCCACGGCGGCCTGACCGCCCTGCAACGAGCTCCGAACATCCTGGACCCCTACCGGGTTCAGGAAGCGACGAGCGCCGCCTAGGGACCCCGATGGTGGCGGATGCCGAAAACCTCCGACGCGCCGAGGAGCGAGGTGCTCACCGCCCGCCATAGCTGTGAGCCCGGATGGCGCCGCGCGTTCTGACGTCACCACGCAGCCCCGCCCCGAAGCTGTACGAAAGCGCCGCTGGGTTTCGTTCCCGGCGGAGGTCGTAATTGGGGGGCGTGGCCTGTGTGCGGGCTGGGCTGCTTGGGTTGTGCAGTTGTGTGCAGGGGGACGTGGCTGGGGTCGGGGCAGGAGTGGGTGCTGGTGTGGAGCCTCAGGCTCCTGCGTGTGCGCACAGTGGGGACTCTACTTTCTGTGCCCTCTTAGCGACCCGCAGCCTGGGGTTGTGTCATCTGCCTATAGGATGGAGCCCCGACAGCCCGGTTGGGGTCTGCGCCTGGAGTCCCAGAGGGGACGCTGCCGAGGGAGGCTCGGACGCAGAGCCGTGGGAATGGACAGGAGCCCGCGGTGGGCACAGCACGGAAAGAGTGAGGCCCGCGGAAAGCCTGTGGTCATGCTGGGCAGAAGGTCATAGCAGGCTGGAGACAGGTGGCTAAGGAGGTACTTGAGAAAGAAAGAAGACATCATTAGCTGTAGACAAGATCCACACAAGCTTGTGGTTTCAAACTTTAGCCCAAGAGAACACAACATTCTCTAAGTGTGCTAAGGTCAAGGGCCCATGTAAAGTTCAGACTGTAGGTAAAGCAAAGGTAGGTCCCAAAACAGTAAATGTAGACATCCACCTAAAGATTAAACACGGACCTGTTTCCTCTAAAGTCGGCAAACAGAGCTGATTTTATTTATATAAACATAAAATAGGGCAAGCTGCTCATGGGAGCACATGCCTGTAATTCCAGCATTCGGGAGGTTGCAGGAGGATCGCTGTGAGTTTGAGGCTAACCTGGGCTACATAGTGAGTTCAAGGCTAGCCTGAATTACATAACACCCTGTCTCAAAAAGAAAAAAAAAGAAAAAAGTTTTCTCACCTCTGTATGTGGATATGTTAATCATTTAGGAAGTGCCTGTCTAAAAGTTGGCAAAACAAAGTTGATTAGCCCTGAATTTACATGATCTCACCACCTTGAAGATTGAAGACACCAGGATGAGTGATTTCCAAGGACATCCAACTATGTTTGAGAAGTCTCCAGGGGTTGTCCTAAATGTACAATCAGCTGGCAACAAAATCATCTCCAGCCATAAAGATTCCAGAACTGTAACATCGGGTATGGTGTTGCACACCTGTAATCCCACCACTTGGGAAACCGAGACAGGAAGATTGTAAGGTGTTCCAGGCCATCCTGGACTACATAGTGAGTTCAAGTCAAGCCTGAAGTACAAAGTGAGACCCTACCTCAAAAAAGAAAAAAAAAAAATCCAGAACTCTGAGGGCAGACTCAGGATTAACCAGCCCTCAGCCCACCAGCTAATCCTTAAAAGCTGTCCTCCTGCCTTTGCGGGGAGGGAGGGTGGAAGGAACTGCCTGCCCCTCCTCCAGCTACCTAAGCTGCAACCTTTTCCTACCTTTCCTCCAACTTTCCAGTTAAAGCTTTTTCCTGTAAATTTGTACTTTAGTTTTAATTTCCATTATTACTAAAAGCAAAGACCCAAGCTGGCTGGTGACAGAAAAGCAAATATGAATTAGACACAGGAGCTTCATTTTTCCTTGAAAAATACGGGAAGGGAAAGCCCTGCCCCATCCCATCCCATTCTATTAGAATTTTATTCTCTCTTTTCAAATACATGCATTTCAAAAATGGCTAAATAAGTTTATGGTCATTCCTGGGAGCCATCTTTTTGAAATGTAAATGTCAAAGGGACTCAAAGCCCAGTCTTTGGATTTACTAACTTGTCGCTTGACCCCAACTTGCAAAACCTACCTAAAGTGATGGATTGTATCCATGTAGCTGTATGAAGATGTGACAGTCTCTCTGTAACCCCTTCAGCAGGTTTCCTGTAGTGTGCAACACATCACTGAGGTAGATTAGGGGCTGACCAACTGGCTGGGCAACTGGGAACGACCTGCCAATTACAAAGTTCCAGGACACATGTGCAGAATGGTTTCCAAAGCCCTGCACCTGGAATGAAACAGAGTGCTGTGTTCGATTCTTCTCGAGAGAACTGGAGCAGCCTCTGCCCAAGCAGGTTTTTAATAGGATGGCCTAGACCTGCCATCAGTCTGAGGAGTGGGAGATAAAAAAGATGGCCACCATTGGGCTCTTGACCGCTGTGTTTTATCAGTGGCCCACTCTCACCCTGTAGCATGTACTTTTTTTTTTTTTTTTTTTTTGTGGTGCCGGGGATCGAACTCAGGCCCTTGTGCTTACAAGGCAAGCGCTCTAATCACTGAGCTAAATCCCCAGCCTGTAGCATGTACTTCTTTTCATACTTTCAGCTGGCCTGAACTTGCTTTGCAGAGGATATTTATTTTCTTTTTCTGGCTTTAATAAATGTAAAACCTCGTGACCTTTTGCTCTTGTTTTGATCAATTCTTTGTTCAGGACAGAAAGAACCTGGAAACTACCTCTAGAAGGAGACTCCAGCACCCTAAAACTGGGAAACATTATGGCTTAATGCTTAATCATAAAATTATTGTCTCTTCTACATTTGTGGATAGTTTTTTTTTGGGGTGAGAGAAAGGAGACTTTTGTTTTTAATTATAGTCCATCATATAGGCAGAGGAAAGCACATTGGAAGTTCCTGATGTTAGGCAGGTAGGTAGATATTAGTAGGCAAATGGGGACAAATGGGTGGGGGTATCTGTAATAGTACACAAGGCTGGGATTTAGCTCAGTGGTTAGAGCGCTTGCCTGGCAAGCACGAGGCCCTGAGTTTGATCCCCAGCACCAAAAAAAAAGACCAATGTAATAGTACACATTGCCAGTTTAGCGAAGAAACAAAGACAGCAAGGGATAATATATTTACTTATTTATTTTTTAATTGATTTTTTTTTTGAGTCTGGACGCAGCTTCATGGTAACATGGAGACTGGGAAGGGTGGGGTTAGTTGGAAATTTAGCAAAGCATTACAGGACTGTAGTGTTCTGAAGGGGGTTACTGAGGAGATGTAGATAAGGGCAATGTAACAAGGGTCTTGGATATCAGGCTCTGTGGGTGAGAACTTGGTTCTGGAATTAAAAACCACAATTTATATTTTATGTATAGCACCTAGTAAATACACACCCAAACACTTTACAATATACAAATTTTTCCTCATCAAATATCAAAAGCCTAAGAGATGGGGCAGGGCTATTAATTCCAGATTACTCACAAGGGGTGATAACGCATGAGTATAATCCCAGCTACTCAGGAAGTTGAGGCAGGAAGATCTCTTGAGTCTAGGGGTTTGATGCCAGCCTGAGCAGCATCGCCAAGACCCGATCTCCAAGGTGGGGAAGGATAATTCCAGATTACTGACCTGGAAACTAACATTCACCCAGAAGAACCTGAGTAGTTTAAGATCTCCTAGCATGGCCAGGACCTGACGCAAGGGTTTGTGCTGTAGGATGGGGGTGAGGCCCTTGGAGACCTCCACAGGGACAGAGGACAGGCAAACTCTTGGGCACTTCACCTGTCACTCTTTTGAAGCATGGTTTAGTTTTTCTTCTGAGGCAATCAGGGACTTAAAAGTGCTTTTCGATAAAAATTGTGACTTTTGGGTTTACAGATGCCCATTAGGTAACTAAAAGCAGAACAAAGCATAACCTTCATTTTGTATCCTTTATTACCTTAAAACTTCGGGTACAGGTATGTTCCCGGATTGTGGGGCATGGAGTCTCCTTCTAGAGGTGGTTTCCAGGTTCCTTCTGTCCTGAGCAAAGAATTGGTTAAGACAAGTGCAAACAGTAGCGAGATTTTACATTTGCTATAGGAAAAGAAACAGGCTCTGCAGAGCAAGTTTGGGCCAAGTAGGAAAACAGTTACACTCTACAGGGTGAGTGGACCACAGGGCAGGCGAGAACACAGTGGCCCTGGGCTCTGTGACCACTGTCCTTTTTGTCCCTCCCACTCCTCAGCTGATGTCAGTTCTAGGCCATTTTAGGGAAAACCTGTGGGAGTTCTTGAGAGAACTCACACTTTGGGAGCTTTGGGATCTGCTTTGCACAAGTGGCCTATTGTAATTAACAGGTCACACCTACTTCTCCAGCCAGTTTTGCCACACCCTAGTCATCTGCCTCAGATTTCTTAATCCTTTAAGAAAAATTGGCAAAACAAGGTTTATTTATTTATCTTTTTGTGGTGCCAGGGATCGAACTCAGGGCCTTGTGCTTGCTAGACAAGCACTCCAGCCACTGAGCTAAATCCTCAGCCCAAAACAAGGTGTATTAGGACTAAGTTTGCCTATTTCATCCTCCTTCAGGGGCAAGGATATTGCCTGGTATGGTGGCACACACTTGCAGTCTCAGTACCTGGGAGGCTGAGGCAGGACAATTGCAAGGTTGAGTCCAGCCTGGGAAATTTAGCAGTTTAGCAAGACTTGGGAATGTAGCTCAGTGCAAAGGCCCTGGTTCAATCCCTAGTACAGGGAGGTGGGGAAATGTACAGGGACATTCAGCTGTGCCCAGAAGCCCAGAAGTCTTCATTGACCTAACTCTAGGGTCACCTTGGTTTCCAGCAGAGCCTCACAGGACTGAGATTGCCCCAAGTAAGAACCGTCATCTCATGAGAATCCAAGCGGCCTTTAAACCATAAGGATTCCTCCCCTACAAAACCAATGCTGAGACGATGCTCAGACCCCATCCCCTCACAGCTGCCCATAAAACTGGTCTCCGTTCTTTCACGTGCCGGCCAGTCTGAGGCACCTCTCCTGACTGTGCTCCCTTCAGTTCCCAAAGTGAACCCCTCTCCCGTCGTTAATCACGTTTCTGTTAGGGGAATGGGCTCGAGCTCTGCCAGAACTGTGCTCCCCTTTATTTTCTCTTTTTCTTTTCTCTCGCTCTTTGTTGCTTTTTATTTTTTCCGGTACTGGGAACAGAACCCAGGGCCTTCGCACTGAGCTATGTTCCCAGCCCTTTTTTATTTCGAGACAGGGTCTCGCTAGGTCCCTGAGTTGCCCAGGCTCAGCCAAGCCTCACCCTACGCTGGTTGCCACCACACCCGCCTCTCTTCCTCTCCAATAATGAAGTTTTCCTGTAAATGCCTGCTGAATGCCTGTTTTATTTTCCATCATCATTGAATCAAGAGCCCCCTCCCCCGGTGGTGACGGTTTTAGGTTTTACCGTAAGGTCCTAACTGGAGTTTGGCCTAGTGGCAAAATAAACAGCCTGCTACTTCTCCGGGGTGCGAACGGTGCTTTTGGGCGAATCCCTTGACTCTTGGGACCTCCTTGTGAAATGTGTCAAGGTGCTGGTGGACTCCTTGCTGTTGCATTTCTACTTTTCTACGGCAAGAATTGGAACAGAAAGTATTTCAAACTGGTTTCCCTGTGACCCACAAGATAAAGGGGGATACAGGATGAAAAAGAAAGGCGGCAACGCCCGCCCCGCCCTCGGCGGCGCCCCGCCCCTCGCGGTCCCCGCCCCGGTGGCCTCACTCACCCGCCAGCCCCGCCCCTCCCCTCAGGCCTCCTCCCCTTCCCAGGGATTTGAGCCCGCCTCCTCGTGCGTGGTGCAGGCCGGGAAGTCGGTCGCCCTAAAGATGGCGGCAGAATTGAAAAGTTCGAGCTGTTCCCGCGCGCACTCGCGAAGCCCCTAAGGGCGCGGGGAGAGCTGAGGGTGGGCTGGTACCTTCCCGGGGGAGCGTGGGGCGGACTGCAGGCTGGACAAGCGCGTCCCGCGGCCCCGAAGCGGAAGGAAGGGGGTCGGACGCCCCGGCCCCCCTGAGGGGCGTGACCGGCCACCTGGGGGCGGTGGGCGGGGACCGTGGAGGCGGGGCTTCCTCCCCCCGCCTCTAGGGGCGGTAGGATTGACAGCTGGCGGGCGGGCCTCCCCGGGCCAGGAAGTGCGGGTGCGCGGTGGGAGGCGGGGCCTGCGCGGGGGCGGGGCCTGCGCGGGGCGGGCCGGCGCCCTCAGGCCCGGAAGTGCGAGCGCGGGGCGCGGCCGGGGCGGGGACTGCGGGCTGGCGGGCGGCGCCGGGAGCGCGGGGGTGGCGGCCCGGGGCGAGCATGTAGCGGCCGCTGGCGGCGGGGCTCCCGGGGCGGGCCGCGGGGGCCGCACGCGGAGACATGGAGGAGGAGGGCAAGAAGGGCAAGAAGGTGAGCGTCCCCGGCGCGTCCAGCAGAGGCGGGCCGGGTGTCGGGGGTCCGGGCGGATGGGGGTCCCTCGGGGCCGGGCGGGGGCGCGGGCCGGGCGGGCCCCAGCCACGATCGGGTGGGCCTGGCCGGAGCGGGAGGTGCCGCGTCGCCCGCCGGGGCGCAGACACCCGCCCGCGCCGTCGGGCCGGCGGCGGGGAGTGGGGAGCGAGCGGCCGGTGTCCCGCGCGGGACGGGCCGTGGGGGGCGCGGGGGGCGCGGAGGCGGCTCTTGCCCTCCGGTCTGGGCTGCCCGAGGTCCAGGGCGGGCGCAGATGGGTTCGCTACACGGCCCGCTGCTCCTACCTAGCACCATTGAGTGATTCAGTGACGTTATAGTTGGCAGATGGGATTTAGGACGGAGTTCAAGAGACTCCTTAGTTTATGTAGTTTAAAAATGTGGCTTTAATTACAGGCTTGAGTAGTTGATAAAGAACACTTTGGGGGGACTGAGACCACGGTGTGGGATAAGATACCATTCAAGTGGAAAATGGGTTTTAATGAAATGTATCCTTTTCAAATAAATGCTTTATAATCTTCATGTCTTGCTTATCATTTTCATTTTGGAAAACGTGTGTGTGCACTTTTATGGACAAGTTGAAAACAGATCCTGATGTCCTGAGTGTGATATCACTGGGCTCTGCGGAGCAGACAGTGCCCTCTAGTTGACCACACTTGTCCCCTGTTTTATGGGGTGCCCCATTTTTAAAAAGTCTTATTGGAAATGGAATGGAATGTAGCCCGGTGGCCTTCAGGGAATCGTGTGGTGCTGGTCTGTTTTGTTAGGAACACGCATGTCTCATTTAGATGCAATGTCAGTTGCAGTTACCTGCGAAGATGGTTCAAGCCTGGAAAACAGCCCAAGAAAGTGATTCAGCCTGCAAGGGTTAGACTCTGGGAATGTGGGAGCCAGCAGCAGTAAAGGGGTTAGCTGGAAAGGAGAGGCAGAACCCACTGTTAGTGAAGAGGAGTGTGGGGGATGCTGAAGTTTGCAGCATCCATGGAGGCCAGGAGCCAGGCAGGCTGGGGAGCAGGCTCCGCTGTGTGTGCCTCCTCCAGAGGTGCTGGCCCACACCTGCCTGTCTGTGAAAGGCAAGGATGCAATTGACTGTGACTCGTCTGGAGCCTTCTACCAGTTTAGGGGGAAGCATTAAACCTTCAGCATTAGTGGGAGACACAGAAGGTGGGAGAAGGTGTAAGACATTCCTGAGTTTTGGGAATGGAAGTGGACAAGTCGAACTGTTAACATCTCTGGGGGATAATGGAAAAATACGGGCATAGACAAGGCTGGTGATGAATCTAATTGCCTCTGTTAGGTGACATGATTGTTGCGTCTTCACCTAAGCCAGAGTTGTATGTTTTGTCTTTGTTCTGCAAGTTCCTTGGAGAAGGTGAGACATTGAGCTTCAGGGTGTGGATTCTTATCCAGGCCAGGATTTAACACACTGTGTCTGGTTTCTGCTCATCTCAAGCGGGCAGAACTTTCTTCTTGTTCTTTCAACGTCAGGTCACTTCCAATTTAGGATGGGCTTGAATTATTCTCATAAAAATAGTAGATTAAGATGTGTTGGGGAGCACACACCTGTAATCCCAGCACTCTAGGAGGCTGAGGCAGGAGGATCGCCTAGCATAAGTTAGAGCCTTGAAGAGAAATGCAGATTTAAGCATTTAAAAATGTGGATTGGCAGGCTTTTCCCAGTCTCAGGTACTTGTCTTCATGTCTTGTCAAGCAGTGACTGAGGTGTGTTCTACCCTGGTTTATTCTTCTTGGGATGCAGGAATCGGCGAGCTACTAAATGAGTCTCATGGAAGTGGCCCCAAGTGTAGCCCTGCCCTTCTTCAGGCTGCCCCTGCCTGTGCCCCTGGTGACTGTTCACCCACATAGTTCATTCAGCAAGCATCTGTTGAGCCCCTGTTGTGTCCCCTGAAGCCCCTGGATGTAGGAGGAGCTGGGGACCTGCAGGAGCTGGTGGTGAAAGTTCAGTCCCAGAAGGACGAGTGACCACATGAGAGCCCACAGGACACTGACGTTGTGGGGCCCCGGGGAGTAGGAGGGACCATTTGGGACTGTCCTGCCTGATGTCTGCAGAATAAGGCTTCTCTTTACAGAATGCCCGCAAGTCAGGTGTGTCTCGGGCCTCTTCTGTTAAGGTCTAATTCCTTCCTGTAAGAAACTTCGCTGTATACTTAAATTGGGATGTGGTTTTTTTTATTTTCCTTTTCTTTTTCTTTTTCTTTTTTTTTAGACAGGGTCTCATTATGTAGTTCAGGCTAGGCCTTGAACTCACTATGTAGCCCAGGCTTGCCTCCAACTCTCAGTGATCCTCCTGCCTCAGCCTCCTGAGTGCTAGGATTACAGGTGTGTGCCACCACGCCTGGCTGGGATATGTGTGTTTTTATACTCAGTTTGGAAGAGGAACACAGCCCAAAGAAGGCTTAAATCCTGATGCTGGTGTTAGCTTCCTCAGTCCCAGGTCTCAGGTCCTGCCACCCAATGGCCATAGTTTTATCCTGAACAAAGCTAAATATTTTTGTGTTGATCTAATTCATTTGCATTGTTTCAATTTTTTTTTTTTTTGAGATGGAATGTCTCTATGTAGTTTAGGCTGGTCTCAAACTCTTGGCAGTCCTCCTGCCTCAGCCTCCCTAAGTGCTGGGATTACAGGTGTGCACTACCACATGAGTTAAATTTTTAAAAATAGTAATGAGGTTGCCTAGAAATGTAAGACTGGATATTAAAAGATGGTAAGGAATTGCTGCTGATCTTGTTGGGTGTGATATTGTTAAATTCTATCCTGACAGATGTAGATCCTGAGGTTTTTATAGGTGAAATAAGATGGTCTTTGGGCTTTGCTTTACTCAGACCAGAAAGAAAAGAGGAGAACGGTAATTTATAAAGAACAGATTTCTTAGACTCCTAGAGTGCGGGAAGCTCATGATCAAGGGGCTAGGCTCTGGCAGAGCTTGTCTTGCTACTTCACGTCTCCATGGAGGGCCCAGGGCAGGAGGGAGAGAGCTTGACAAGAGGCCAGACTTGCTCATTATTTTTATTATTTTTTTAAAATTTTTGAGACAGTCTTATCTTGTAGCCCCGGCTGGCCTCAGACTTGCAGTGATCCTCTAGCCTCAGCCTCCCAAGTGCTGGGATTATAGGCGTGCACCACCATGCCCAGCTGTATTTGAGTTTTTGGGTTCCAGCTGTATTTGAGTTTTTGGGTTTCATCGTTTCTTGTGGTGCTGGGGATGGAACTCAGGTTTTGTGTGTGCCAGGCAAGTGCTGTACCGCTGAGCTACACCTTCAGTCCTGGATCCCATCCTGCTGTTCTAACCACCCACCCTCACGATCATGATCTGCTCTCCGAGGATGGAACTAAGCCACGACTAATCCACGAAGGCTCGGCCCTGGGCCCTGGTCACCTCTCAAAGGCCTCAGCACTGTGACATTGAGCATTCGGTGTCCCACACAGGAACTAGGGAACACATTCAAACCATGGCACTTTGGCAATGGGAATGCGCTATTCTGTGCACTACTGGATATTTTTGTCTGTCACCTCCCCTGTAGGCCTGCGTCTGAAGACTTGGGAGCCTTTGGAAGCTTGTGTCAGTAGTGCCCCCTTGTTATTGCTCTGCAGTGTCATTGAACAGCCAGGATGAAGTCCCATCCGTCACATTGTGCAACCTTTACATCATCTTTATTTACTCGTGTGCCCTGGATGTGCACGGTGGGAAGAGGGCTGGAGATGTTGCAGTCTGACAAGTTGGTCATTTCCACCTGATCCTAGGGACTGTCAGAGGGCTGACACTGCAGTGTCAGGAAGGCCAGGTTGAAGTGGGTCCCAGGTTCCAAGCACTGAGTCTCAGAGGTGCTGAGGGGACTCTGGCTGGGGCAGGGAGGTGCTGGAGCTGCTAGAGGTTTCCAGATCTGTTTATTCTTGGTCCAGTGGGCCAGTGTAGACACAGACGCTGAAGACCGAGGTGTGTGGGACAGTCTAGAACCGACGGAAGAAGCGGGTGTTGATAAAGTGGTCAGGAATCCCTTTTTGGTGCTGCCCCCATGCCCACCTTCCAGTGGGATTGATCTGTGGGCGCTTCCTCCTCATCCCTGCTCCCTGGGTGCTTGGCTGCATGGAGACCCCAAGTTCATGTGCTGAAGCCTCAATCCCCAGGGCCTCTGGAGGTGACAGTATTTTGAGAAGGGGATCTGTAAAGAAGTGCTTAGCAGGGTGTGGTGATGCACATTTTTAATCCCAGCTGTTTAGGAGGCTGAGGCAGGAAGATTGCAAGTTGGAGGCCAGCCTGGGCAACTTTGTAAGACCCCATCTCAGAATAAAGAATCAAAAGGGCTGGGGATATAGCTCAGTGGTAGAGCACCCCTGGGTTCCATTCCTAGCACCACTAAAAACAAAGGCCTAAGTTTAAATGAGGTCAGTAGGGTGAGCGCTGATCCAGTCTGACTCTTGTCCCTATAAGAAGAGGAGGTCGGGACTTAGAAATACCAAGGGACAACCATGAGAGGACATAGAGCAGATGCCTGAACTTTCTACACTTAGCTTTCTTACCTCAGTCCTGGAGGAGCAGCATCCTTCAAGCGATCATGAAGGTGCGAGGGAGTTTGCATGTGAATTTCTCAATTGAATCCATAGATTTTTTTTTTTTAATTTCTTTTTGAAACAGGGCTTGAACACCTTACAATCTTTCTGCCTCAGCCTCTTGAGTGCTGGGCTTACAGGCATGTACCAGTATTCCTGGCTATGTTTTGTGGTTTTATTTTCATTTTTTGGTGCTGGGCATTGGACTCAAGGCCACACCCATGTAGGCAAATGCTCTGCCACTGATCAGCACCTAGCCCTGGTTTTTGATTTTGGGTTTTATTTTTTGTAGAAATAGGATTTTTTTTTTTCTTGTGGCACTGGGGGTTGAACCCACAACCTTTGCTCTGAGCTACATCCTCATCCTTTTTTGGTTTTTTGAGACAGGGTCTTACATAGTTGCCCAGGCTGGGCTCAAATGTGAGACCTTCCTGCCTCAGCCTCCTGTGGTGCTGGGATCACAGGCGTGTGCCACCACGCCCCACTTAGAAAGTTTTTCCTTGGCTTTGTACCTTTGCCCAAATGTGACACTCATTTTTCTCCCAAGTGTGTCTGATTGGTAACAGTTTTTTGCTTGGCTTGTGTTAGGAATTAGGGCGTTTGATCACAGGCATTAGGGCATTTGATCATGGGCATTAGGTTGTGCAGTGGAAATAATCCCCTTTATTAAGCAGAGTAGGGGCTGGAATTTGGCTTTTGCTTGTAGCTGACGTGAGATCCTGTAACCCAGGAAGGTGAGAAGAATAGCTGGGCTCGGAAGGTGAGCAGACCGAGCAGACTGGTCCGCCCACACCTGAGATGTTAAGTACTGTTTTGTTTTTGTTTGTTTGGCAGTGCTGGGGATCGAATCCAGGGCCTTCACACTGAGCTAGCCCTTTTTAATTTTTTTTGTTTTGAGATAGGGTCTCGCTAAGTTGTTAAATTGCCCAGGCTGACCTCCAATTTGTGATCTTCCTGTCTCAGCCTTCCAAGTGCTAGGATTACAAGTGTGTAACACCACACCTGGCTATCATTTTCTTTTGAGGAATATAATTTAGTGGCACATTAAGTATGTTTTGACAAGTGTATACAACTGTATAGCCCGTATTAGTTGGATGTCTAATATTACAACAAAAGGCTATCATATCATTCCATGATAGTCCATACTGTGTCTCCCAGATGCAGTATGTACTTTTATTTTATTTTTTTTTGTTTTTTGAGGCAGAGTCTTGCTATGTAGCCCAGGCAGGCCTCAAACTTGCAGCATGGCTGGGGATTTAGCTCAGTGATTAGAGTGCTTGCCTTGTAAGCACAAGGCCCTGAGTTCAATCCCTAGCACCAAAAAACTCCCCCCAAAACCCCCCCCAAAATCAAACTCGCCTCAATCCTCCTGCTCAGCCTCCTGAGTGCTAGCATTACAGGTGTGTACCACCATGCCTGGCTGTATTTTTATTTTTGCTTTTACCCTCTTTTTCTCTTTGTTCGGCCCAAGCTCGCTTTGTAGAGCCAGTTTCTTTCCCAGTCTTCTTCATTTTTGCCTTTTAAAATAAACTTTGCTACCTCTTTTGAAAAAAAGTAGTACAACAAAATACCTGGGATAATAAACTTATAAAGATAAAAGGTTTATTTGGGCTCATGATTTCAGAGATTTCATCCATCATCGGATGGCCCCATGGCATTGGGCCTGTGGCAGGGTCACCTATCATGTGGGGGTGCATGTGGGGAGCAAAACTGCTTCCATCCTGAGCCGGGAAGCAACAAGAAGGAGAGGGGGCTGAGGTCTCACAGGCCCCATCAAACATCCCCACTAGGCCCTGCCCCAGAACGTCATTAGGCCCTGCCTCTGGGACATCATTCTAGGCCTCACTCCCCAAAACATCCTCACCTTCCAAAGGTTCCACCTCAGGGACCCTGTCTTTAACAGTGAGCTTTTGGGGGTCATTCAACATCAAATTACAGCATCACCCCAAATCCTGCCACAAAATAGAACATTGTTCTCACTGAGATGATACCCTCCGGGTACCATTGTTGTGATTTTTTTTTTTTTATTATTCCCAGATTAATTTTGTCTGTCCTGGAACTTCTTTGTTTGACCTGAATCTACACGGTCTGTTCTTTTGTGCAAAACTTACTTTATTCCACATATTTGTGAGATTCGTCTGCTGAGCTGTATTTTTTTTTCTTTTTGCTGAGTAGTCTGTTGTGTGTTTATATCACACACATTTGCTCATCCGTTTGCCCCTTGTTGGACTTTTAGTTTCATTTTTGTTTTGTAATATTCTGAGGATGCTGCTATGAATTTTTTCTGTGTGGTGCTGGAACCCAGGGCCTTGTGCACGCTAGGCTAGCTCTCCCCACTGTGCCACCTGCAGCCCCTCTGTGAATATTTGTGAATCAGTCAGCTCAGGGACATATTTTCATTTCTCTTGAACAAATACCTAATAATGCATCTGCTGAGTTCCATGGCAATTATGTATTTAACTTTTTGTAAGATACCACCAAACTTCTCTCAACTGAATTATTATTATTGTTATTTTTGATTTTTTTGAGACAAGGTCTCACTACATGTAGTTTAGGCTGAACTCACAGTGTAGCTCAGGGACTCAAGGCAGTTTTCCTGCTTCAGCCTCCTGAGTGCTGGGATTACAGGTATGCATAACCACGCCTGGGTTCCAATTGAATTTTTTGAACAAAAAATTCTTTTTGTTTTGTTTTAACTTTAGTGGTACATTTTAGATGTACATAGTAATATTCATTATAGGGAATTTGTACCTGTACATGATATATCTTGGTTCTACTTTTTTTTCCCATTCCCTTCTCCTCTTCTTGTCTACTAATTCAATTTTTTTGTGTGTGGGGGGTGTTGCTGGGGATCAAATTCAGGGCCTTACACTTGCTAGGCAAGCATTGAGCTAAATCCCCAACCCTGTCTACTAATTCTGTCACTGTTTTAAGCACTTTCTTTGTCACTGGGACAAAATACCTGACTCCGACAATTTAAAGGAGGAGAAGTTTATTTTCACTTTGTAGGGGTTTTGGTCCATAGTGAGCTGACTCCAGGGCAGGGTGGCATGGCAGAGGGGTGTGGTGGAGGAGTGGAGAGATCGAAGGGAGGAGCTAGGGGCAGATATACAGCATACTCCCATGAAATCGCAGTTCACAATTCCTGGCTCAGTCATTCATGGATTTTTCCTTAGAACCTATCTAATAGTTGTTCGTGGAAATCCCCACAATTTTGCAGAAACCACAAATATCCTCTGCAATTGTTTTGGTAGGTGTAACCCACCTCAGGCAGATGCACCAGCATCCGACATCATAACAGGTTGCTGCACCTCTGTAGCTATCTCAAGTGTTCTCAGTTTTGTTCTTAAAGCCCTAAGATCCCAAAAATGCCACCAAAATACCGCACTTTCTAAAGCTTTCTAAAGATCCCAAAAAATGCCACCAAAATACCGCACTTTCTAAAGCTTTCTAAAGATCCCAAAAATGCCACCAAAATGCTGCACTTTCTAAAGCTTTATTAATACAGTATTTTATGAAGTTATATCACTGCAGGAGGCATATTTAGGGTTTAAACTATAGAAATAGTTTATTTATAGTTTTTTTCTAATCATATTTGAAATTCATGGTTTGTTTGTTTTTTTTTTTTTTTACAATTCTTGGGTGATCTAGGAATGTAGCCCCCACAAATTTCTGGGGTCCACTGTAGATCTTTCTAAGCTATGTCCCTAGTGACTGCCTCTTCTGACCAGAGCCTACCTTCTCACAGCAAGTCAGCTATAAACCCCATAATCCAATCATCTCCCCAAAGTCCTACCTTTGAATATATTAGGCTCTGGGGAACATCTAGATATAAATCATAATATTCCATCTCTGACCCCAAAAGACTAATGTACATTCCTTTATGCAAAATGCATTTAGTCCATCTGTAAGAGTTGCCAAAGTCCTAACAGTGTCAATGTTGCTGAAAAGTCTAAAGTCTCCTCTGAGACTTAAGGCAAACTCTTAGCTGTGAGCCCCTGTAAAAATCAAAATAAAGTTAAAAACTGTTGACATACAATGGCATGGGCTAAACATTCCCATTCCAAAAGGGAGGAATAGGGGGATAGAAACCAGTGGGACCAAAGCAAGATGGAAACCCAGCAGGGCAAACATTAAATCTGTAGCTCCATGTCCAGGACCTAAAGCAAGTCGTGGTGATGAGACTTGAATTCCAGAGTGCTTGGTGGCCCCACTCCTATGGTATTCTGGAATACTCAGAGTCATAAGGGCCTTCACTAGCAACAAATCCAACTTCTCCTTTTCTAGATTACAAATTTAACCCTAAAGAATTTAAAGTGAGCTTGCTTATGGATACGCACTATTTAGTTTCTGTTTTGCTTTGTTTTGTTTTGAGACAGGGTCTCACTATATAGTTCAGGCTGGCTTTGAACCCACTATGTAGCCCAGGCTGGCCTCAAACTCATGGCAACCTTCCTGCCTCAACCTTCCAAATGCTGGGATTATAGGTGTGCACCACCACACCCAGCTATACACAGTTTAGTTCCACATTGCTGACTCAGGCATTTTAGAGCTAGGTGTGCCTTGCCCAAGCCCCACCTGGATTGCACCTGTCCCTTAGTAAGGGGTGACACAGTGTCCCTGGAACGGCCGTGTCTCCTTTCCCCGCCCTCCGTGGGTCCTCACCAGCAGCACGGCAGCCCCTGGCAGCGCCTGCTCTCTGCTGCTCAGCCTGGGAACTAAAGGTGGCAGAATTGCCCGGCTTCCACAATCATGCCGTTCAGTCGCCTCCCGGGACCAGAGGGCGAGGTGCCTGTGGGGTCGCCACGTGAACCTCCGTGAGAGCTTGGGGGAGTTTGCAGGCTCAGTGGTGTCTTTCAGGTTCTGGGTGCTGCCTACCCAGGAGGCTGTTTAGAAACTGTAAACAACGGCAGAGCACTGTGGAGGAGGAAGCTGTGGTTTCTGGTCTTCCGGTCCACTGGCGTTTTCTCAGAGGGCGGCTCACATCTGCCGCACTTGTAGCAAGTTGGGAGCTGCCAGAGGATGCACAGTAACTGTCAGCAGGGGCCTGGGACGCAGGGTCCCCGCAGAGGAAGCCCTGCCTGCGTGAAGTCTGTGGCGCAGGGGCCCCTGGACAGCGAGGTGGGTGCCATCCCTGGGCTCGCTCTTCCATCCTGTGCTGGGGTGGCCTGGTCCGGACCCTGCTCGGGATGATCCAGTGGGAGTCATTAGCCAGCTGTCTGGGCTGAGACCT
The DNA here is from genome assembly GCA_004026905.1 of Hystrix cristata. Classification (NCBI taxonomy): domain Eukaryota; kingdom Metazoa; phylum Chordata; class Mammalia; order Rodentia; family Hystricidae; genus Hystrix; species Hystrix cristata. The sequence goes on from PVJO010008772.1 coordinate 41,876, forward strand.
CGTGGCTTCTGACAGAGGGCAGTTGGCGAGGCTGTGTGCTCATCCGTCTTTTCGTTTTTTGTCTTTTGAGACAGGGTCTCGTTGTGTAGCCCAGGCTGTCTCAAATTTGCGGTGATCCTCCTGCCTCGGGCTCCTGAGTGCTGAGATCACAGGTGTGCGGCACCACGCCCAGCTCATCCATTTTAACTCAAGGAAAAACAGGCCAGGGGTTTTCTGTCTCCCAGGGAAAAGTCATTTTGCTCTGGATTTGCGGTCACTTGGGACTCAAGATCTGAGATGAAAAATGGTGGAGGGAAGAGGTTAACAAATTGA
>PVJO010008772.1:42287-67196 GCA_004026905.1 Hystrix cristata
AGGCGGGTACAATGTGTGTCAAAATGATGATTAACCAATAATATTATAAGTGTAGTCGTTTAGGTAATAGTGGTCCAATGGGGAAGAAAGTCACGCAGTAAATCGTCAAGGAGAGAACAAGGACATTCCAGGGTGGGTTGGATCCGGAGATCTTGGTCGCCCACCTGGGTGACCTAGACTTTAACAGATGTAATCTTCAATTCATTGTTTATCCCTCAGCCAGGGGTGTGGCTCTGGTCTTTCCATAGACCTGACCTTCAATGGATGCGCCTCCAGCCATAGTTGTCCTGTGTATTGACTCCATTGAGGGCCCAGCCCTGTCTGACTGCCTATAATATTTCTACCTTACTTCGTTGCCTATAATAAAAGCAACAAATTGGGCGTGCTGGCACAAGTTTGTAATCCCACCATTTAGGAAGCTGAGGCAGGAGATTGCAAGTTTTGGCCCAGCCTGGGCACCTTAGCAATTTAGCAACACTCGGCCTCAAGATAAAAAATTAAAAAAGGACTGAAGATGGAGCTCAGGGCACACGTCCTGAGTTTAATCCCCAGTCCTGACTTGAGAGCAGCCAAAGCTGGAGAGATTCATGCCTGGAATTCTGTTCGTGGCCTGTGGCAAGACTTGGGGCGTTGTGTGGACCCTGGCCTCAGTGTGGCCTCCCTGGGCCTGTGTGTGTGTCACCAGGACAAGCTGAAGCAGCCGACAAAGGCTGGTTCCCTGGGAACTGTTGAAGTCCTGAGCTGGGCACGTGCACAGCGGTGTCGCACTTGTTTTGGCCTCTGCGGCCCTGAGGAAAGGGCCTTCTATCTCAGGAGACACCGAAGTGCTTGATTTTCTTAAGAAAAATAGCAAACCTGTCTGAGGCACTGCGCTGGGAGCTGGGTGCTGGGCTGGGGGCAGTGAGGACGGGCAATGTGGGGCAGGATTGGCAGGCAGCCCTTTGTCGCTGGGTGTGTGAGAGGCGGTGGCAGCCTGCCATGTCCCGGCAGTGGCAGGCCTGGTGGCAGTCCAGCTTCTGGTTTCCACGGAGCCCTCGAGCCGTGCTGGTCCCTCTTCCTGTTGCGCTCCTGTCCCTGCCAGGCCTGGTCACCACTTGCGGTGGCTTTTTGTCTCCCTTGAGCCTGGGGGTGCCCTGAGGCATACGTGGGGCTCCTTCTTGGTCATATCGAGGTGGCTGGCTCAAGCTGGAGGCTGGACACAAATGCACCCCGGGCTTTTTATGTGTCTGTGTTCAGAAACACTCTTGTTCATTTTGTTTTCGGGGCCCTCCCACTGAGCTACACCACCCAGCCTTTTTTTTGGGGACAGGGTCTCACTGTGTAGTCCAGGCTGGTCTTGAACTCACTCAGTAGCTAAGGCAGGCCTCGAACTCATGATGATCCTCCTGCCTCAGCCTCCCAAGTGCTGGGATTGCAGGTGTGCACCACCATGCCTGGCTTTATTTTTTATTTTGAGACCAGGTTTCTCTAAATTGTTGAGTTGCCCAGGCTGGGCTGTAACTTGCAATCCTCCTGCCTCAGCCTCTTGGACAGCTGGGATTACAGCTGCCTGGGATAGAGCCTGCCTGTGAGGATGAAATCCGAGGCTGGCTGGGAAGGCCGAGCCGCAGGAGGGTTCTCCACACTGTGTTCTTCCTTTCCTCCCTCTCAGACTTGTTAGTGCTTTCTCCAGAGGGTACGCAAGCCCCTTAGCATTTACACAGATGATCAGTTGGTGCATGTGGCCGTACCCCTTTTCACTGGTCCTGGGGCAGAGGCCACCATCCTGGGGTCCGGATGTGCCTGCTCTGTGCGGGGTGCATTTGTGTTACCCTGTAAGCAGATGCTGACTGAGAAGTTAGTTTCTGAGAATTTGCTCAGTAGTCATGACTGCGACTGGCTGCACAGATTGGGTCCCCCAGGGGTGGCTGAGGGGGAGCAGCAGCTGCTTCTCTCTTCTTCTTCCTCATTTTTTTTTTTTTTTTTGTTCAGGCTAGCCTTGAACTCATTATATAGCCCAGGCTGGCCTGGAACTTGCTGTGCGATCCTCCTGCCTCAGCTGCCTGGGTACTGGAATTACAGGTATGCACCGCCACACCTGGGTCACTTGTTTACTTAATAGTTCCACCAATCTAATTTCTAGGAAGATCTACCCACCAATTACAATTATCTGGAACTTTTTTTTTTTTTGGTGGCAGGGATCGAACTCAGGGTTTTGTGCTTGCTAGGCAAGCACTCAAACCACTGAGCTAAATCCCCTACCTGGAACATTTTTTTTAAATGGAATGCCGGAAGTGGTGGTGTTCACCTGTAATCCCAGTACTCGGGAGGCTGAAGCAGGAGGATCACTGTGAGTTCAAGACCATCCTGAGTTACATAGTGAGAACCTGCCTCCAGAAAAACCAAACCAAAACAAAATCCAAAAAAACAAAAACTGGAGAAGAACAGATCCTCTGGGCACCTGGCTGGTTTCCTTGCCTTGAAGCATCCCCACTTAATTGCAGAGTCTCCCTCTAGGGGCGGGGCTGCAGGCACAGCCTGTAATTCTGTGTGCAAACTCTAATTCTATGAGTCCTGCATCACCCTTACAATAACAGCCTAAGTTGCCTGTGGTTTGTAGTGCTGTTGATTCAGCAAGGGCTTCTTGTTTAGAGGTTGATCTCAGCAAATCCCAGCCCCGGAATGGGTTTCCTGTTGTGCCCATGTGTAGATCGGTAACGGGACTTGCAGACAGCTTCCGGAAGGGCAGATGGACAGGCTGAGCTGCCAGTCACTGTCCACGCCACAGTGGCTCCTGCCGAGGCCAGATGCTGAGTGGCTCTGCGGGAGGAGATGGTTTAGGGACAGCCGAGTGTGCCGGCTCATTGGCGTCTGTGGAGACGCAGCCTCCTAGGGCCAGGCTCCCAGGCCATGTGCCTTTATATTTCCTTGACCTCCAGGGCTGGGCCTTGTATGTCATTAGAACTTGCAGATTAAAAATAATTACTCTTTATTCATACACGTTTGCAGTATGTATGATCACATCCATCATGGTGAGTTGTCACATAGATATCACACATCGCATTTCTTTTACACCCCCTCCATCTCTTGGTCCCCTTTTCATCTGCAAAAGATCTGTCTCTCTGTTTTCTATTGTCCATCCTTTATTTTGCTCTTTAAATTATTATTTATACTTTGGGTTTCATATATAAGAGAAACCCTGCAGGGCTGGGGATTTAGCTCAGTGATTAGAGTGCTTGCCTAGGAAGCACAAGGCCCTGAGTTCAATCCCCGGCACCACAAAAAAAAAAAAAAAGAGAAACCCTACAATATTTTAAGCTGGTGTGTCTGATTTATTTATATTATGGTCTGAAGCTGTACCCATTTTCCTACAGATGACTGAAGTTTATATTTCTTTATGGCAGAATAGTACTCCATTGTATGGAAACACTGAATTTTCTTTATCCACTCATCTGTTGATGGACGTACAGGCCTCTTCCAAGATTGAGCTATTATGAGTTGTGCTGCTGTGCTCGCTTGGCAGCACATATACTAAAATGAGTTGTGCTGCTATAAACATGGCTGTGCATGGATCACTGTGATATGATATCTTTAACTCTTTTGGGAAGATACCTCGAAGGGGAATAGCTGGGTCAAATGCAGCTTCTAGCTTTAGTTTCTTGGGGTACCTCCACACTGACCTCCATAGTGGTTGTGCTGGTTTATACTCCCACCAACATCATAGAAGTGAAGAGCTGGGAGATAGAATGTGTGACTGGTGTGGCCTGTTTGGGGAGGAATCTGCATCATCTGGTCACACGCTTGGTTTTGGCAGTGAGGAAATCAGGGTTGTTCGCAGCAGGGCTGATGAAACATGACTTTTTACGTTGCTTGAGGAACATCCCAAGTCTTGGGGTCCTTTCCTGCTTGCACTTAACCATCAGTAGCGTCTGACAAATCACTGAGGAGCCTGTCCCTTCTTCTCCCACGAGAACTCCCCACTGCGATGGCCTGGCCTGCTGCTACTTGCCCCCATCCGCCACTTGTCTGAACTCAACCTGCAACTCCGAGTGAGCTGGTGGGGGCTGAGGAGGGGACCCTGGGGACAGCCTAACCTCATTCTGCCTTGGGGGCACTGGCGCCCCAGGGCCGGCGCCTTGCTGTCTGCTGTTCTTGTCTTGCAGAAGGTTGCCTTCCGAGGATACCAGTTCTTTTAACTTTCCTCGCTTTATGTTTTGTCCCAGTTTGAGAGGAAGCAGCAAGGGACAGTAGTTGTATCTTTTGTCCTTTTTTGGGGGGCTACTGAGACTGAACCTGGGGACTTTGCATGTGAGGATGTTGCACTGAGCTCCAGTCACAGTTCTTTTTACATTTTTCAGATAAGCTCTTACTAAGTTGCCCAGGCTTGATTTTCCTGCCTCAGCCTCCCGAGTAGCTGGGATTACTGGTGTGCACTGCCATACCCAGCTTCATCCTTTTCAAATATGTAATATTGTGGAAAATTTCAAGCACAAAAATACTAGAAATAAAGGCGAGCGAAGCTTCAAGGCAGATCCGCAGCTCTCTGTTCTCTCCTTGCCAGCTAGGTCCCGAGCTCTGTGGTACCCTAGGAGCAGCAAGCAGGTCCCTCTGCACACGGCCCTGGCCTTCAAACTGCCCTGTCCCTCAGGCTCCTGTGACCTTGTCCTGGCTCAGTGGCCTGGCATTGTCAGCTCCTGTCTGCACGGGGACCGCAGTGGTGGTTTGTTAGCTGTAGGGGCGATGCAAAGCATTTGTGAATAACGAACTCCCGTCATTGCCATTTCTGCCTGCAGCCCGGGATTGTGTCGCCATTTAAACGAGTATTCCTAAAAGGTGAAAAGAGCAGAGACAAGAAAGCCCAGGAGAAGGTGACAGAGAGGCGCCCCCTGCGCACTGTGGCGCTGTCCCTGCCTGAGCGCGTCGAGCCTGACAGACTGCTTAGCGACTATATTGAGAAGGAGGTGAAGGTAAGTCGGTGGCACTGGTGTTGGCATCGTCATCGTGGCCACACGCTGAGGCCGGAAGTCTGTGCTGCCTGTGCCGATGTCTCTCATACCCAGAGGGCCCAGAGCCTGGGTCCCCGTCCCCAGCCCATTTCCGGTTCTTCCTGCAGGAGCCTTCCGCTCCTCCTCCTCCAGCCCCATCCTAGGACGCCCGTGCACCTCCGGTCCCGGGCCACTGTGTGCGTCACAGGCACCGCCTGAGGCTGTGTCCCCTGACTGTGTGCTTGAGGCCTGTTACCGCATGTCAAAGACCTGTGCCCACCAGACTGTGCGTGCTCCACGTGGTGTCTCCTGAGGTGAACGTGTGTGAACAGAGGTGTAAAGCGAGGTCAGGGAGAAAGGAAAAGGAGTGGTAGGCTGAGGGGCCAGGAAGGGAAGAAGGAGGCTGGTGAAGGACGGGAGGGAACAGGTGGTCTGAGCACTGTGGGAGGGGCCTTGGCACCCACCACCCCTGACATGATGAGCGGAGACGGGGCAGTTGGGTGCTGAGGCCCAGCCTGTTTGCCAGGCGTCCCGAGTGCCGTGACCAGGTGGCACACGGAGGCTGTGGTGGCACACTGAGTGCCTTTGCGGCCCAGGTCCTTGCCCCACTGGCCTGAGTAGCCACACGCGGAGCCGACACCCGGAAAGGAAACGGAAGAGGGGAGAAAAGGCACAGTCCGGTGTTGTCATGGACAGGCTCTAAGAAGCATGTTGCAGGCACCGCAGGGGAGCACGAATCCCCCAGAGTGTATGCACACACCTGGTGGGCCAGGGGCCCCGATGCACCAGGAGACAGCAAACAGGAACCACAGGTGGCTGCTGGCGTGTCAGCAGACTTCTCCGTTCAGAGGAAGAAGCAGAGTGCTTCAGAGTAACCCGAAACATGGTGTAGGAGGGCCACCACCCAGCACTGTGGCTCATCATCATCACTGGTGTTGTGTGTCGTGTACAGTTGTCTGAGTGGTGCTTTTACACGGCCAGCGTACAGTAGCTTCACTTACACCAGTGTCTTAGTTAGATTTTCTAGAGTCAGTGGTTCGTAAGAGAGCAGATTTAATAGAGGACGTTTATAAGTTACAGTGTTCACCCATAAGCCAAATGTAGGAAGAGCGCCAAATGTCTGTCTAGGCACTGGAGACCCAAAAGATCCAATCAAGGGTTAGAAGCCCACAGCACTGTCCCATGTACGTCCATGTCTGCAGATGATGGCTGAAGAAATCTTTACTGGAACCAGGGTACGATGCTTGCAGCAGAGTTGAAAACCGGAGCACCTCCAAAGCAACAGCAGCCATCCTTGACAACAGCAAGGCCCGAGCTCCTTCCTCGACGAGAACAGCCGAGTTCCTTTCGGGAGAACCAGCCGCAGCAGAGCTCCTCCTGGGAAACAGCCAGCCAACTAGCTTCAGCTCCCACTCTGCTTTCTGTTGGGTCAGTAACAACCCTCAGGTGGATCTTCTACTCCTAGAACCACATCAACTCAGTCCAGCTGGGTGTTCTGGCTCAAGCTGACAAGAATAAGTCTACCACAGCCAGCATCACCATGACCATTCGGAGGGCTACGAGGTGACTAGACTAGGATTGCTCAGCTCCGTCGATATCTCATGGAACCACTGTTCTATATGCAGTCCGTTGTTGACTGAAGTGTTATGGGGTACATGATTCTGCATGATATTTTTAAAAACATGAGAGGAAATATTGTTAATGATGAAGTAACAGGCTTCTCCTTTCAAATAACAGAGAAGTGGAGGGAGGAGCTTTTAGAATTAAAAGTCTGTTCATTATATCTTCAGATATTTAATTGAAGGGTTGAAAGATAAAAGTCATAAAAATCTCCCAGAAAGAATAATCAAAGAAGCCAGGTGGGTGGCACATGCCTGTAATCCCAGGACTCTGGAGGCTGGGGCAGGAGGATCACTGTGAGTTCAAGCCAGCGTGGGCTACATAGTAAGTTCAAGATCCTTAGGTGATGAGGAGGAGGTGTAGTAGTTGAAACAGCTCCCATTGGCAAGACAAGCTTAGGAATTTAAAAAGCTAGGCACCGGGTGATGGCCTGTGCCTGTAGTCCCAGCAATTCAGTAGGCTGAGGAGGGAGGATCTCCTGAATGCAGGAGTTTGAGGCCAGCCTGGGCGACACAGTGAAAACCATCTCATGAAAAAAAGTGTTGAACAAACTCCAGCCAGGAGAAACCCAAAGAAACCAACACAAAGACTCATTATAGTAACACATCTGAGAAATAAAGCAGCCTGAAGAAGCATTTTACCCACAGGAGAGGTGGGTTAGGACACAGGAGGGTCTCAGAATCGCGGATGGAAGCGTGGAGACGAAGAGAGAGTATGACAAGAGGCTTATACCCCAGAACAGCAGGCCAGAAACTGGGTCTGTCCCCTCAAAGCACAAACCACTGTGAATTACCCAGCAAGAGGCAGATACTCTTGAGCCGCTCCGTAGCTATTAAAGCATTCAGCACCTGATTTGCAAACTTGAAAAAAGCCCGCAGGCCTAGATGGTCTTACTGGAGAATTCTGTCAAGCATTTGAAGGCTATGTGCCAGTTCCATACATTCACTTCCAGAAAAATGGAAGGGGAGGGATACTCTCTGATTCATTTTGGAAGAGTACTCTTGCCCCAAACTGAAACCAGGCATGAAGAGTAAAAGTCAAAAAGAAAAACAGACACAAAACTCCTTAGCAAAATATTAGCTAAGACTCAGCAGGATATTAAAAAATTATACATCATGAGCAAGTGGAGTTCATGCCAAGTGTGCAAGGCGGGCTTAATACCCAAAAACATAATTTATCCTATCCGCCAGCACAGGAAATTATTTGACAAAATCTAGCACCCATTCCTGATAAAAACTAAGGAGAAACTGGGTTGGTGGTGTACATCTAATCCTAGTACTCTGGGAGGCTGAGGCATGAGGATTCCAAGTTCAAGCCCAGCCAAGGCGATTTAGCAACTTAGTGAGACCCTGTCTCAAAATAAAAAAATAAAAAAAGGGCTGGGGATGTAGCTCATTGTGAAGACTCCGAGTTCAATCTCCAGTAGCACAAAAACAAAAGAAACCCTCAGGAAAGCAAGGTAATGTATATGAACAATGAATATATGAACACCAGAATTAAAATGTCATTTACAGTTACTTAAAATAGTGAAGCAATAAAATATAAATCTTACAAAGCATGTGTAGAGTTTTGTACCACAAGCTACACAACGCTGATGCAGAAGATCAGAGAAGATCTGAGTGAATGGAAAGAAGTGAAGGAGAGCAGAGGCCTCTGTCCCTGTGTGACGGCCCTTCTCTCCGAGTTACCCGATAGCTGGACCAGCGCTCAGAGCCTGTGGGTGCTGCAGGTCATTCAGGCTCTGGAACTGTTAAGGAGAATGACTCACTTTCTGTCAAACCCCCAGAAAGGTCTCTCGTATCTGTAAATAAGATTATTCTTAAATTTATATGGAAAGGCAAAAGAAGTAGGATAACTATGGCAATTTTGGAAAAACAAACAAACGAGAGGCCTCAGGCTGCCTCATTTCAGCATGGTTCGGGAATAGTGACCCTGCCGCTGCAGTTCCAGCGTCTTCCAGCAGAAGGTGCCAGACAGCTGGACTCCGAATCAGAAACTCCAGCCTCGCCCAGAACTTCACACCTTGTACAAAAATGAACATAGTGAGGACCGTGGGTTTAGGTGTAAAGCTACAGAAATTCTAGAAAAGAAGAAAACTCTTAAGGGTACTGTGCAGGGCTAGGCATAGAGTTTTTTTTTTGTGTGTGGTGCCAGGGATTGAACTCAGGACCCTGTGCTTGCTAGGCAAGAACTTTAACCATTGAGCTAAATCCCCAGCCATGGCATAGAGTTCTTATACCTTGAACATGTATTCCTCCAAAAATAAAACTTCCAAACCAAGATCTATCACGTACAGGTACAAAATAACCATGTTGAATATGATTATTATGTATCGTAATTATTATGATTACAATGTACCATACATGTTCTTGGTAAAAAAAATAAAAATAAAAAAAGTAAAACTTCCATCAAAATGATGGTTGTTCTGGAGAAGATGAGCAGATGTGCTATGGACAGATCCTTGCAAACTACATATCTGATCAAGGGCAGACAATAGAGAGAACTTTCAATACTCAATGGGAAAGAGCAAACTGCCCAACTAGAACATATGCAGGAGACAGATTCACTGCATGGGGTACCCGAGTGGTGCCTGAATACAAGGAGAGATACCAGCCTCTTGAGCCCCCAGGGAAATGCCAATTAAAACCCCAGCATTTATTGCTACAAACCTAGCTTTGCGCAGTGGCAGTATCATAGCCAATGAGGTTTATCCAAGGTGCAATTATTGCTAATTGAAAACTACTGCTACAAACCTAACAGATGCCTGAAATAAAACAGCGGCAACACCCATGCTACGAGGACGCTGAGGAAGCAGGGCTTTTGCCCCCCCCCCCAGAGGAGGTGTGGCGGGGTCTTAAAAACTCACACGGGGAGCTGGAGGATGTGGCTGTGTGCGCAGGACGGGGTGGGAGGGATCCTCCAGGTCTCGACCACCACTGTCAGTCTCCTTTGTGACATCTGTCTTTCTACAAGATGTCACCACTGGGACGAAGGTGTGTAAGATGGGTCTGCCTATATTACTTCTTGCAATAGTGTGTGAATTTACAATCATCTTAAAGGTTTAAGTATAAAGAAATAAAGGGCTGCATAGTTGGGCATGGTGGTACACACCAGTAGTCCCAGCTGCTTGGGAGGCTGAGGCAGGAGAATCACTTGAGTCCAAGAGTTCGAGGCCAGCCTGGGCAACGTAGACTTTGTCTTAAAAAAAAAAAAATGCATGAACAACATTGTAATTTCACAACTACTCACCATAGCAGTGGGAGAGAAGGTTGGCTACAGAATGATGTAAACACTAAGTAATGATCAGGTAAAAATTACCTAAATCTAAGAAAAAAGAAAGCGGACATAGGAGTTACACTAGAATTGAAGTCAGCAGATAGTTTCTTAAACTGATAAACCAAGGAATGGCAAGGAGACATTTACTCCTACATTTTCTAGAGTGGGTCTTTATGGAAAATGTGTATAGAATGACTTTTGACAAAACAAGCTGGACAGGACCTTGACAGTAGCTCCTATTTTTGGACTGCTCACTGTACATATTCTTCTTATTTAACCTCACAAAACCTCCATAAAATAGAAACATTCTCCTTATTCTCCACAAGATGACACCTGTCCCTGCATGTGTGTCACTGGCCGGCTTGCTGTGGCTATGTTGGGTCTGGTGATTTTGTTCTTTTTTTTTTTCTTTTGGTGCCGGGGATTGAACTCAGGGCCTTGTGCTTGTTAGGCAAGCATTTTAACCACTGTGCTAAATCCCCAGCCATGTCTGGTGATTCTGAATGGATTCACATCAGGCCTGCTGGAGCTGTAGAGGTGTAGTGGGGTTAATTCTGGGAAAGGTAATAAATCTCATCTGTGACACCCAACCCCAGGAGCTTCTAGGTTAGATTTTTTTTTTTTTTTTGAAACAGGGTCTTGCTAGGTAGTTCAGGCTGGCCTTGGATTCACTATGTAGCCCAAGCTGGCTTTGAACTCTTGGTGATCCTCCTGTCTCAGCTTCCCGAGTGCTGGGATTACAGGAGTGTGCCACCTTGCCCGGCCAACCTGGCTTAGATTTATTTATTTTATTTTTCTTTTTTTTTTTTTTTTTTTTTTTTTTTTTTTTTTTTTTTTTTTTTTTTTTTGATGCTGGGGATTGAACTCAGGGCCTTGTGCTTGCAAGGCAAGCACTCTAACCACTGAGCCAAATCCCCAGCACCTCATTTAAATTTTTTAATTGAATATGTACTGTCAAGAAGGAATCCTTGACACCAGTTTCTTGTGTGTCGTACATAGATACTGTACCTCTGTTAGCACAGAGCAAGTCAGTGGGTCCAGAGTGATGTCGTTTGCTGTCCCACGGCGGACTCACACCCTTTGGGAGCCCTGGAGCCTCCAAATGACTGTAGGAGTAAAGGTTTCCTCGCCAGGAAAACCTGTTTCCTCTGGCAGGGTCCAAGGATCTCTGATGTGTGCCCAGTGGCCCACCGGGTAGCCAGGTGGTCTCCTGCAGGGTGACACCCCTGGGGGGTGCACAGAGTTGGTGCAGGTCTGCACTGCAGGGGCTGCAGTGCACGGGCTGGTCCCCAGAAGGGGAGCCAAGCTGGGCTCCCCACAGGGGCACATTGGACACCCTCTTGGAGGGCCCAGGTGTGTGCCAGAAAGAGGCTTCGTGGGCCTTGCTGGGTATCACGTGGTCCGCATGGCCCTGGTGAGACTGTGACTGTGTTGTCCTCTGCACCCTGGACATGAGCAGCTCCCAAAGGTCGGGGAGAGAAGCGTCAGCCACATCGGTAGCTGCACGTGCTGTGCCCAGGCCTGGGTGTGTGCTCAGTGACGATTTCGTGTGGTTTGCTCGTAGCGGTCTGTGGTAACCTGCCAGGTCCCTTCAGCCTTTACAGAAGTCAGACTACGTGCACCACGGGGCCACATCCCTGTGTCCTGTCAACCTTTGAAGAACATCGCTCATCTCTGCTTTTCCCACTGGGAAATGAGTTTTGTTCTTTCCCTTCCCCCTTTCTTCCTCCTTCCTTCTCTCCTTTTTGCAGTACTTAGGACTCTGTGTACTACGAAGTGTGTCTGCTCTGTCACATTTCATGTCTATGATACTCAGGAAGTGGCATGTGCCTGTCTCAAAAAACCAAAAAAACACTTTTTTTAAGTGGCTGCCTTAGGGTTTGCAATAAACTTGATAAGTAATCTAAATCCTCTCTCAGGTAATGCACTTCACCTCCCTGGTAGTGTAGTATTATGTAACTGTACAGATTGAACGCTCCCCCACCCAAAATGCTTGCGACCAGAAGGATTTCAAATTTCAGAGTTTTCCAGATTCTGGAATATTTGCACAGGTTTTATTGGTTGAATGTCTCTAATACGAAAATCCAAAAGCTACATTTTTGGGGGGGGTTACTGGGGATTGAACTGAGGGCCTCTCGCTTGCTAGATGAGTGTTCTATCACTGAGCTAAATCTGCAGCCAAAGCTGAAACATTTTTAAGCACCATGTTGATGCTCAGAAAGTTTCAGAGTTTTCAGTGCACAGGGAACCTGCCTGTAATTCCAGCTGTAGATACTCCTCATTTAATGGCCGAGCTCTGTTCCTGCGACTGGGTTGTTAAATGAATTGGTCGCTAAATGAGGAATTGTGTATAGTGTGTACATTACAATATTCAGGATGAAGAAATGGTCAGAGGAGACTCCAACTTGATGACTTTGCTTTTATTTGCATAACTCTTACATGCAGTACTGTGATATATAACAGAACATAAAACTACAGCATCATACTGTACAGTACAATCAACAAAAGTTACAGTACTATAGAAACAAGGTGTGCTGTACAAAAAAGACACTGAGGCTCTATAAACAGAACTGTACAAAAAAAACCAAACCATAGATTGTAAGTCTGAATAGTCATTAAACAGGTAGGTCGTTAATGAGGAATATTTGTCCTTGGGAGGCTTAGGTGGGAGGATGGCAAGTTTGAGGCCAGCCTGGGCAACTTAGACTCTATTTCAAAGTGAAAAGTGAAAAGTAGGGCTGAGAATATGGGTTAGTGATAGAGTACTTGCTTAACATGTATAAGACCCTAAGCTCAACCCTCAGTACCAGAAAGAAAAGTCCTTTCAGGTTTTTGGATTAGGGGTGCTATGTATTTCAGGCGGGGCTCAAACTCACTACATAGCCCAGGCCCAAGTAAGAATGTAGACTTTTGTCCCGGAGCTGGGTCAGGGACCTGCGCCTGGTGGCCTGAAGACAAGGAGGTGGTTGGGCTGGGCACTAGGTGACAATGGAGGTGGCCATGTCCCAGCCTTATGCACCTCTGTCTTCCTCTGCCTTCCTCTGCAGTACCTAGGTCAGCTGACATCCATCCCGGGGTACCTGAACCCCTCCAGTAGGACGGAAATCCTGCACTTCATAGACAAGGCCAAGGTAAGCCCAGCCCCTGCTGCATGTTCTGTCCCCTCACTTGGGCCTTGTGCCTAAAAGGGGTGACCCAATTCTGTCGTAATCTGGGTCCACTTGGCTCTTGGCCACAAAGACCATTCCTCAGTCTGACATAACCTTACTCTACAGTCGCCCTGTCCAGTGGTGTGGGGCTATTTCCAAATTCCACAGTTTCAAGTTATTCCAAACCAAGAACCATAATTGGAATCTGAGCTGGGCGTGGTGGCACATGCCTGTTATCCCAGCACTCAGGAGGCTGAGGCGGGAGGATCACTGTAAGTTCGAGGACAGCCTGGGCTGCATAGTGAGTTCAAGACCAGCCTGTATTACGTAACGAGACCCTGTCTCAAAAAAAGGAAAGAGACCAAAACGTAACAGAAAGTCTGAATGTAAAGCAGTTCCAGGAAAATCCCCCAGTCGGGGGCAGCACCTCCCTGTTCCCTCAGTGCTGGCCCCACTTGTGACGTTGAGCCCGAGAACAGTGGACGTGGACCGTCGAGGCCTGGCGTCTCTGAGGCCCCGTGTCCTCTGCAGCGTGCCCACCAGCTCCCGGGACACCTGACGCAGGAGCACGATGCCGTGCTCAGCCTGTCTGCCTACAACGTCAAGCTGGCCTGGCGAGACGGGGAGGACGTCATCCTCAGGGTGCCCATCCACGACATTGCTGCCGTCTCCTATGTGCGGGACGATGCCGCGCACCTGGTAGTCCTGAAGACAGGTGCGGGCCTGGGCGGACCGGGGCGGGGTGGCTGGGAGGGCCCTGGTCCCAAGGCGCAGCTCCGATGGCAGAGGAGGGCTGGCTGTCGGCTGCTGTGGCCCTTCGGGGACTTCAGGGACACAGAATTTGGGACCAGTGTGGAGTTGCTGTCCTCTCGCCCTTCTTGTTGGCCCTTGAGCCCCCGATGCCGGCCAGGCAGTTAGAGCCCGGAGAGGCCGATCCTGGAGGCTGGCAGGGCCGGCATCCCTGGTGGAGCCCTGCTGTGTGTCCCCAGAGCTGGGACAGCAGAGACATTCACCTGCCTTCCTGGGCACTGATGTACGAGCCACTGTCTGTCGCCTCCTGGCGGCCTCAGCCTGGTGTTCACGCCAGGGAGAAACTGCATTGTGTTCTCCCTGCTGACTGAGTTCTGAGGCCAGTGTGACCATTCACATGCTGTCAGGCCCAGTCCTGTGCCTTAGTTTACCCATATGTGAGAAGGGTCAGAATATACAGAAACTTCCTGGAGGTGGACTCCTGTCAGGATTGTGTACGTGGTCTATTGTCTGTTAATTTGAATCCTGTGAAATTGTCTTTTGTTTAGACAGAAAGCAGTTAGATAGTCAGGTGTGGTGGTACACACCTGTAACTCCAACACTTGAGAAGCTGAGGCAGGAGAATCTTGATTTTGAAGCCAGCCTAGGCTACATAAAGAGACCTTGTCACAAACAAACAAACAAGTAAAAAACCAGTTCTTGAGTCCTGGCTGTCCTGCATCTCTTCCGTCCCTAGCGCAGATGCTGGGAGATCACATGGGTGACACATGTGAAGTTCCATTAGCAGGATGGCACACAGTGAAGTGTGACGATGGGGGTTGCTCCTGGGCCCTGGACCTTAGGGCTCACATGTCTTGCCCTTGTTTGGGGAAGAGGGAAGGGACCTGCCCAGGGCACACCTGGCACAGGCTGGCCGCCTGGGTGGCATGGCGGACACCTGGCCAGGTAGAGGTGTCCTGATCATCCTCGGGCCTGTCCCCCTACTATGCCAGCCTGACAGCCGTTCCCCACCCCCAGCCCAGGACCCGGGCATCTCCCCCAGCCAGAGCCTGTGCACAGAGAGTCCCAGAGGCCTGGGCGCATGCCCCCTGCCGGAAAGTGCGGTGGGGCCGGTGGAGGCCTGCTGCCTGGTCATCCTGGCTGCGGAGAGCAAGGTGAGACCATTCTCTGCCGGCCCTGGCCCTGCCCCGCTCGGCCCTGCTCCCATCCACCCCTGTGTCCCCACCTGGCCCTTGCCTGCCCACCCCATCCTCGCCACCCTTTGGGCCTGTCCCTGAGGTGCCCAGCGGAGTCCACTTGTCATTTTTCTCTGGGTGCCTCTCACTGATGGCCCCCCGAGAGCTGCCTGCTGCTGAAGGTGGGGAATGTAGGTGATCCCCCAGCCACCCAACAGCTGTGGGTCTTAGGGAGTCACCTGACACTTTTCCATGTAACATCTGCATCTGTGAGATGGGTGATAGTGACCGGCCACCCTTGATGTCTCCTAGCTAGTGGTCTCCAGCTTTGGCAGGGTTGACTCTTTCAACCACATAATTCTTTGGCAAGGGGGGCTGCCCTGGGCATTGTGGGGAGCTGAGTAGATTCCCAGCTTTCCTTGGTGACTTCCGAAGATGTCCTCAGAAATTGTCACACATCCTGTTTGGATGGGCAAAATTACCCTTATAGAAAAGCCCTGCTCTAAGCAGCACCCGGCTCCCAAGCCGCGTCACGGCGGCAGGATGTGCAGTGTATGTCCTCTGCCCTTTTTGAGTTGGGGTTGCAGTTTTGAGTTGGGGGTCCGTTCATGGTAGGGGGGCAGCAGCTGACACCTGTGTCTGGCACAGTCTCCGGGCACCTGTGAGGCCACACCTGGGCCACCATCCTTCCTAGAAAGTCAGGGGTAGTTTGCTGGTTCTCCTTTGTCTGCTGTCCTCGCGCTTGTGGAGCCCTGGCAGCCGCACACCGAGGAAGGCATGGCCTCTGCTGGTCACAGCGACGCTGCAGCCACTACTTTCCACCCTCTACAGGTGGCTGCGGAAGAGCTGTGCTCCCTGCTCGGCCAGGTCTTCCAGATCGTTTACACGGAGTCTACCATCGACTTTCTGGACCGAGCCATCTTTGATGGGGCCTCCACGCCCACCCACCACCTGTCCCTGCACAGTGGTATGAGGGAAGGGCAGGTGGCAGGGGTGGGGAGGTGACATTGAGGGAGCCTGAGGCTCCAACCATGCACCAAGCTGGGCACAGAGCAGTGTGGGCGTCCTCGGTCCACACCGAAGCCTCTTTGTGGACACACTCGCGGGCACCAGGTCTGCTGGACCCCACAGCGTCTGTCCTTCAACCCTTTGTTCATTGAAGGTTCATGGTTTATACAAATGGGGGGCACAGAAAGGAAGAGAAGGGAGTGGCAGCTCGGGCCTGCAGCTTCCATCTGTGGACAGCAACCCTGCCTACCCCTCCCTGGCAGCTTGTGGGTGCAGAGCCCTTTGTGTGGTCCAGGCGGGGACAGGCGTGTGCCCCGTGACAGCTGGTTCTCCAGCCCTCCTGCAGCTCCCCGGGTAATAGTTGAGCCCTCAGGCATCTCATCACCTCACCACCTCATCGAACGCCCTCCCAGCCCTCGTCCCGTGTCCTAAGTGGGGAAGTCAAAGTGTGGAAGTCAGCAGCGTGTCCAGCACTGCCATTTCAACCTGACTGTTTGGGCCTTTAAAAGTGAACCCAAGGCTTTCCCACTAAGCTACATCCTGAGCCCTTTTTGAATTTTTTGTTTTTTTATTTTTAGATGGGTTCTGACCCCTGCCCCAGCTTCCCAGAGTATGGGTGTGCACCACCATACCCAGGCAGAGTTTTTTTAAACAATATTTTTTCCTGAAAAGTATACGGATTGTAAATTCACTGCTAAATGAGTTTCCACAAAGTAGACATGTGTAACACTGCTCTCAGGCTCCATGGGCCTCTCCCTAGCCAGGTTTTCCCAAGCCCGCCTTTGCTCACCATGTCGTCTCTCCTGGCATGATGTCACCAGAGCTCCGGCTTAGACAGCTCTTGCCCGCTCTGGTGGAGCTCCAGAGACTGCGTCCTACACAGGTCCTGCGGGCTGAGCTCCAGGGGTCTGCAGGGCCACAGCCCCTTCCTTGTGGGCTCCGCAAGACAAGCATCTCGACCCTTTCGCGGTCCCCCGTCCCTCAGCTTTTTAGTGCCCATCTGCAGAACCCAGGCTCCTCTCTCCTTTGTTCCCATTTAATCTTTCCTGTTCTGGACCTGCCTGCCTCTCCTGGCTGCCTGCATTCTTGGGAAGTCCCTGTCCTCAGGTCTGGGACAGGCAGCCTGTAGTCTCAGTTACACAGATGAAGGCGTCATTTTCTGGGCGTTACCCAGGTGGCTGCTCTGTGCCAGGTGCTTTGCCACGATTTGAAGGCCTTGCCTGTGTCGCAGCTGGGCAGCCGGGGTTGGACCTGTGACCTGGGACTGGAGACAGAACCTGCCTGGTTCGGCTTAGTACACACTTGACGCCCCCGAAGGTGGCTGTGGATGAGTCCCGCATGGGCTCAGGGTGGGAGCCCTGTCCCCAGCACACAGCACGCCCAGGACACAGCTGGCTCCAGGATGAGGGACTTGGGGTCTCCAAAGGCTGGGGTGGCCTGCGACCCCGTGAACCCATCACTGGGGTCGGCTGTGTCCCGGGTGCTCATTGCAGGCCATGTGGGGCAGCTCCTCCAACCTGAATGTCACGTTTGTCTCCTGTGTCTTCCCTACAGATGACTCTTCCACGAAAGTGGACCTGAAGGAGGCCTACGACGTGGAGGCCAGCACCTTGTGAGTGCTTGCACCCACCTACCATGTGCACCTTGTCCCCTCCCTGGCCCCATCTTCCCCTGTCTCTCTGCTCTGGTGCCTTTCGTGGCCTCTGGGGTGACCTCGTGCGTGGCATGTTGGATGGCATCATCTTGCCAGCCTCCCCATGCCCCCTGGTGGCTCGGCCCATGCTCCCTGCCATGTTGCTAACGTGTCCCCTGGCGCATCTGCTCTGCTCTGGGCACCGCGGCAGGCCGTGCCTAGGTTTCCCTGCACGTGCTCCCCGCCCTGCCCCACAGACCCGCCCTTTGCCTGTGTGGCAGTCACACCCTTGCATGCCTGGCCACTTCTCTTGTCCTCACCGTCCCTGTCCTCGTCACCTCTGGGAGCCTGGAGCGGGGCGGGAAGTGAGTTGGGAGCCGCCGCCACCCACACACCCCGTCCCTCTGCAGCTGCTTCCCCGACTGCGCGGACGCCGGCGGGCTGCCACCGCTGTCTCTCTGCATGCAGGCGTCGCCGCACGGCAAGACGGTCAGCGAGAGCGAGCTGAGTGCTGGTGCTGCCGAGCTGCTGCAGGACTACATGCTTACGGTACCCTCCCGCCACCCGCCCTCCAGGGTGCCCGGGACTGCTGGGGGGGCCTCTGCCCACCCTGTCCCCCCACCCTGTGCTTTAGCTCTGCTCCTCTGCCCTGCTGTCCTGCAGCTGCGCACCAAGCTGTCCTCGCAGGAGATCCAGCAGTTTGCGGCGCTGCTGCACGAGTACCGCACTGGGGCCTCCATCCACGAGTTCTGTATCAGCTTGCGGCAGCTCTACGGGGACAGCCGCAAGTTCCTGCTGCTCGGTGAGGGCTTGGTGGGGGTGGGAGTGGGGGGCATGTTGCCGTGCCAAGTGCAGGGGAGGGTGCCCTGGGCTGGGACTGAGCAGAATTATGCAACTCAGGAGAAGGTGCTGGAGAGGACCCAGGGGGCTCTTTGGGGAAGTGGCTCTTTAGTGGGTTTTGCTGAGTGTGTAGGAGTTTGCTGGGGGAAGAACCAGAGACGCTGTCCCAGGTGGCATGATCAGCCTTTGCTAAGACTCTCGAGGAACTCAGCACCTCAGGTCAGTGACTGGCAGGCTGGTCAGGCCTGCTACTAACACTCAGGCTTAAACGTGCAACCTGCTCCTCGGAGCACATCGATCCTGCCATGGTTTCCCCTCTGCCAGTGCTCAGAGCACGGTGAGTTGGCAGAAACTACCCGAGGGCTGCCAGGTCCTAGGCCTGTGCCCCAGTGAACCATGGGAGGTGGGCGTATCCCCCTACCACTTGTTTTCGAGGTGCTGTGACTGAACCCAGGGCCTTCACACAGAGCTACGTCCCCAGCCCTTTTATCTTTGAGACTGGGCCTTGCTAAATTGACCAGGTTGGGCTTGAATTTGTGCCCTTCCTGCCTTGGCCTCTGGGTGCTGAGATTATCGGCCTGCGCTATCTGCCCGGCTTATCGCCCCTTTATGGGCCTGGCAGGAGGCCAGGCTGTGCCCCAAGGGATACAGCCCTAGAGCCCGCGGCCTCGCCTTTCTCTCTTGCTCTCTGATGGGTCCTGCTTTCAAGGAGTGGGTGGCGGAGGGCTGAGTCGTGGGCTCAGCGTCACTCCTGGCTGTCCCCAGCAGGCCCTCCCTTCACTCAGAGCTGGCTCTGGGGTGGGGTCTGGCTGGCTGGCTGGCTGTGAGAGGACTATCACAGCCACTCCTCACCCCACCCTGTGCCCTGGAGGGGCCCAGCCTGCCTGTCTCCCTGCAGTGGGTTTGGAGGTCCTGAGACACCCTTAGCCTCCT
This sequence comes from Hystrix cristata, assembly GCA_004026905.1. Taxonomy (NCBI): domain Eukaryota; kingdom Metazoa; phylum Chordata; class Mammalia; order Rodentia; family Hystricidae; genus Hystrix; species Hystrix cristata. Next base: position 61,636 of record PVJO010008772.1, read on the forward strand.
GATGGTGGGGTGGTCACCCCCGGCCGGCCCACTGGCTTTGCTCTGCGGCCTGGCTGGGGACGGCAGCTCCTTGCCAAGGCCAGCAGCGGCTTCGAGGACTTCCCTGGGCTTTGTTTTTTTTTGCCTGTAAGATGGAGACTCCAAGAACTGGTGGAACAGGAGGTCACGGCCCCTAGGCTGTGTCACACCTTCGGTGACAGGCAGAAAGCTGCCGGGGACGGGGTCTGAAGACACGGCTGTGGGCTGCTGAGGCCCTCAGGTGGGCCTCGGGTCCTGCCTGGGCCCTGAGCCACAGCTGTGCTGGTTTGTGTTGCAGGTCTGCGGCCCTTCATCCCCGAGAAAGACAGCCAGCACTTCGAGAACTTCTTGGAGACCATTGGTGTGAAGGATGGCCGGGGCATCATCACCGACAGCTTTGGCAGGCACCGGCGGGCACAGAGCACCACGTCCACTTCCACTGCCAATGGGAGCAGGGCCGCGGGCAGCCCCGATGACCGCTCAGGTCCCTCTGAGGGGGATGAGTGGGACCGTATGATCTCGGACATCAGCAGTGATATCGAGGCACTGGGCTGCAGCATGGACCAGGACTCGGCATGACGGGCGGCAGGAGCGCCACACCCTCCGCACAGCTATGCCAGGCCGCTCCGGGAGGAGGCGCGGTCCCCGGCCCGCTGTGGGCCCTTGGCGCCAGCACAGGTGGCCGGTGGCGGGCCCTCTACTGTGAAGGGGCGTGGAGCTGGCCCGGGACTCATCCTGGCGCAGGGCAGAGACTCCACGTTTGTCCTGGGCTCAGCTGGGCCCTGCACTGGCCCCACACGGTGGCCTCGCTGGCAGGAGAGCCAGGCCTGTGGCCGGGCTGAGACAGCTGTCAGTTTTGCACATGACGTTCCTCCTGTAACTTTGAGAGACCTTAAAGAAGTTTACTGCAATGTGAATAATTTAATCTCCCTTTGCCAGGCTTTTTTCTGATCCGCCTGGATGAAAGCCGTGTTGCCAGCAGGGGTGTCCGTTCTGGCCTCTGTCCCTCAGGCCATAGGTCTGTCTGCAGTCCTGGGGGGTGGTGCCATGGCTTGGAGTCTGGCTCCCGCGGACACTGGGCAAACATTCTGGGTCTCAGGGTCGGGGGCGGTGGCAAGGGGTGGCAGGGATGCCTTGATCTTTTTATCCCATGCATGGATTCCCACATGGACCCTGGCTTACCTTAGTCCTTGCCCAGGCCCTGCTGGTGATTGCTGAGGGCTTCAGAGAGGCTGACAGGGGCTGCACCTCTGTCCCTGTGTCCAGTCCTATCTCCATTTCTCATCAGCTCATCTCCCAAACGCTAGTGGCTTTCATGTAGCCTCTGTCCTTTGGGCCCTTTCCAACCTTCTGCAGGACACAAGGGAGGGGACCTGTGGTTGGGATGTGCTGGGTCCCTTCCTCAACTGCTCTCCTGAGCCCATGGGGCACATCCAGGAGGCTCCTGGCCACGTTGCTGCTCACGTCCTCGCCTGCCCATGCTCCATGGACACTCACATCATGTCCCAGCCAAGCCAGAGGCCCCTGAGCAACATTGTCAGGTCCATGTGGTGTCACAGCCCAGCACAGGGCCCTGGGCCAGGTTTTTTTGTTGTTTTGTTTTTTGAGACAGGGTCATGCTATGTATTTCAGGCTGGATTTGAGGTATGTGGCTCAGGCTGGCCTTGAACTTGTGATGGTCCTCCTCCCTCAGCCTCCTGAGTGCTGGGATTACAGGCGTGTGCCACCAGGCCCGATTTGTTTCTTGAGACAGGATCTGGGTGTGTATTTCAGGCTGGCCTTGAATTTACTATGTAGCCCAGGCTGGGCTCAAATGCACAATACTCCTCCTGCCTCACCTTCCCGAGTTTTACAGGTTTCCCTCTGTTGTAGGCTATCCCCAGGTGCTGGAGCTCAGTGCCTGGAGCCACAGTGTGCAGACTGATGCTGCCCCCAGGGTCCCTGGGCCCTGCCCAGTGGTCCCCAGTGCTGCACAGGTGGAGCACAGCCTCAGGGCACCATCTGTGTGGTCATGGGCCACATGCTTGACTCCACGGCATGGCTCAGATGCAGCCCATGCTCTGTGCTCTCCGGCTGCCAGTGGGAAGATGGGACAGTGTGGGGCAGATGGGCCGGAGGGGATGCTGGAGTTACATGGGGACATCAGAGTGACGAGGGGACGCAACAGGTGACCGGGTGATGCCGCAGAGGACTGGGAGACCAGAGGGCGGTGAAGGTGTCCCAGGCTGAGGTATGTCAGAGGGCACTGAGGGTGATACAGGACACGGGTCTTCAGGGGACACAGGAAAGTGAGGTGACACAGTGTGGTCGGGACACCGATTTATTGGGCGGCAGCACTGGGGAGGGCAGGGTAGAGCCAGCTCAGGCAGCAGCTACATTGTCAGCTCCTGTGGAGAGAGGTAGGGCACAGGGTCACATCGAGGGCCGCCCTCCCCAGAGCAGCCCGTAGCAGGACCTCTGGGGGCCCACGCTTCTCACCATGATGGCATTGACAATGTCACTGTGGTTGTCCCTTAGCGCCCGCACAGCCTTGGCCCTGGATACATTGGCCTGAGCCATCACCAGCTCAATGTCGCGCAGCTCCAGCCCTGACTCGTCCACCTGGTGGGGGAGCAGGGACGTCATGGGGGCCCCGAGGCAGCCCCCCACCCTGTGGGGTCCTGGGACCCTGGGCCTCACCTCCTCCTCTTCCTCCTCCTCCTCCTCGCACTCTGGCCTCAGCCGGGGTCCGGGTGCCGACTCGGGGACCAGGGCCAAGGACTCTGAGGGCACTTTGAACTTCTCTGCTGCAGCTTTGTGCACTTGCTGGGAGAGGTCCTCTATCTGTGGCACAGGACAGCAGTGTGTCAGCTGAGCCCACATGTGCCCTGTTCCCTCACACAGCCACTGCCACTGCTGGGACAGACCTTGGCCTCGCCGAAAACCACGTAGGTGTCAGAGGCGGGGCTCTTGAAGACGTCGGGCTTGGCAATGACAAAGAGTATGTTCTTGGACTTCTGGATGGTGATCCTTGTGACGCCCTGAATCTGCCGCAAGCCCAGCTTCGACATGGCCTGAGATAGAGGGCCCAGGTCGGGGAGGATGGTGGCATGGTGGCTGGGAGGCAGACACTTGCCACCGATGTCCCCATGACTTGGGTGCCTGGCCTTGGTCTCTAAGGGTGTTCCATGATTCTGGTCCCAGCTGTTTAGGGGTAGGAGTGTGGGTCCCCAGATGGTCCCAGAGTCCCCTTTCAGATCTGATTTCGTTGTTCTGGGGGTGAGGACACTCTTACTAACCACGCCCTGGTCCTGGGGTCCCTGTGGGGCTCCCCTCACCTTCCGAGCCTTCTTCTCGCTGCGGCTCTGCTTGGCTTTGGTGATGGTCTCCTCGCTGCTGCCTGTAGGGGCCTGTGGGGAGGGGAGCTCAGAGCGCCTGTGGGGCTGCAGGGCCACCCTGAGGCCACCCTCCCCCTGACCCATCACCTGGGCTGGGCACTGCGTGTGAGGGGCCGAGACGTCCTGTTCATCCAACTCTGCTGACGACTCCCCGTGGCTGTCCGAGTGCTGGCCAGAGCCTGGGGCCCTCGGGGAGTCTGGTGAGGGGACAGGTGTGAGACCACACTGGGGCCCAGTCCCCCAGCAGTGCCCACCTGGGAGAAATCTGGCAGCCTGCGCCCCCACCCCTTACCTTCCTCCAGGCTGTCCTCGTCCTCTTGCTGCTTGGAGGCTGGAAGCCCTTGAGGGCCACAGGGGCCCCGGGGCCCCGAGGGAGGAGGCACTTGGCAGGGGGGCGAGATCCGAGAGGAGGGTTCTTTGGCCTCCACAGGAGCCGCCTTGGGGCTGAGGAGGGGGGACTGGGGCACCAGGCTGAGTCGCTGCCTGGCTTCCCGAGGCTGTGTGGTTCCTGAGGCAGCGGCAACCCGCTGGGTTCCCACTTGAGGTAGCGGGGGACCCTGCGAGGCTGGGGGCCCCTCACCCTCCACGGAGTCTTCCTGGACACCCTGGCGTGGGTGAAGGGTACCAGGAGCAGAAAGGTCGGGTTCTAGGAGCCTGCTGCGGGGTGCGCTGGGCGGGCTCCGGGCCGGGGTTCTTGGGGGCGGTGCTGAGGTCGGGCTGAGGAGACTTGGGGTGACCGGGGGCCTCTGGCCACTGCCCAGCACAGGCTCCAGCCGTGGGGAGGACAGTGTCGACAGGGTGGGCTCTTTGGGGCCATCCCTATCCAGCCTGGACACAGCCCTGGCTGAGGACCCTGGGCAGGAGCCTCGCTGGGCCTCTGTAGCCAGAGCTGCGGGGAGCCTGGTCCCTGGGGTGGCCTTGCTGCCCAGGGACCCGTCCTCCCCGGTGGGGCTCAGGGGCTGTGCCAGGCCGCCTTCCGGGCAGGTGGTGCAAAGGGACCTGGGGGACCCCCTTGCACCTCGGGGTGTTGACTTAGGTCTGAGACCCTGTGTTGGTGGCTTGGGACCCCCAGCCCTCTGGTTCTTAGGCCCCTGGGCCTCCCTTGGAGGCGAGTGGGTCTCAGCCCCATCACCCATGGGTGCACCAGCTTCCAGACCTGCTTCCCTCTTTGGTATGGGCAGGCCTGAGACTTTTTCCTCCTGGGGACCAGGGGCAGGCTCAGGAGGTCCAGGGGCCTCCATACCTAGGGTGGGCCCTGCCTTTTCCCCAGGGGGCCCAAGCGTCCCAGCCTCTGCTGCTGGTTTGGGACCATCCTTTGGGACTTGGTTCAAGGCCACAGGCTCTGGGTCGCCAGGAGGCACTGCAGCACACTCCTTGGGCACAGGCCTTGGTCCTGAGGCCTCACCTAATTCGTGCTGGGCCACAGAGGCCACGGCCTTGATCCCTGGGGTGCAGCCTGCTTCAGCCTTCTGGGCTCCTGAGGTGGCCACAGCCATAGTCTCCAGGGCCAAGGTGGAATCTTCGTTTTGCAGACACAGAGGGGAAGATTCAGGAGGGTTCTGGGGTAATGAGATGAACTGTTTGGACTGCAGGGGCCCCAGCATGGTTGCAGACAGGATCTCTGGGCCCGAGATGGACTCTTCATCTTGCAGAGATGGAGGTGAAGATTTGGGAGAGTCCTGGGGTAACAGGACACCGCCTCCAGCCCCCTGGGACTCTAGCATGGCTGCAGCCACAAACCCTTGTCCCGAGGTAGGCTCTTCATCTAGCAGAAGCTCTTTCTCAGGAGGGTCCTGGGGTAACAGGATGCCCTCTTCAGCCTGCAGGGGCCCCAGTATGGCTGCAGTCACGGACTCCAGGCCTGAGTTGGGATCGCCATCCAGCAAGGGTGAAAGTGCAGATTCAGGAGATTCCTGGGGTAGCGGGATGCCCCCTTTAGCCTGCAGAGGCCCTACTGTGGCTGCAGCCACAGATCCCTGTCCCGAGGTGGGATCTTCACCCAGCAGAGGTGGAAGCTCTGTCTCAAGAGAGTCCTGGGGTATCAGGACACCCTCTTCAGCCTCCTGGGACTCCAGCATGCCCACAGCCACAGACTCCAGGCCTGAGGTGGGATCTTCATCCAGCAGGGGTGGAAGTGCAGACTCAGGAGAGTCTTGGGGTAAGAGG
>PVJO010008773.1:0-73247 GCA_004026905.1 Hystrix cristata
AATAAATCAGACACTCACGAGTACACATCGAATTGTCTCTCTGATATGAGAAATCATAACTGTAAATAAGGACAAAGAGGTGTAATAGATATTATATAAAAGGAAGATAATATACAAAGGAGAGGAGTACTAGAAAGAAAGAAGGGGAAAAGCAGAAAGGCAACAAAGGAAAGAAAAGGGAAAGGGAAAATATGGAAAACTATGAATAAACCTGCTGTAAATAGGGAGGGAGGGAACAGAGGGGAGGAGTGGGGAAGAGGGGGGAGAACCAAGATGCATCATGTACAGGTACAAAATAAATATGATGAATGTAACCATTATATGTAAAATGTACTAATACATGTTCTTGATTTAAAATAAAAAAAAAGAAAGAAAAAAAATAAAGAAGCACAATGTACACAGACTCTTTTAAATTTCCTTTTTGATTTGTTTTACATCCTGGATAATGTCTTCAAAATTGCAACTTCCAACCTTCCTCCAGAACTCTAAATTTTAACCATTATATTTTGGTTATTTCCACTTCAGTTTTCTATCTCATTCCTTTTACCCAGTATGATGCTGATGCTTTAATGTTATACTTCTCAGATACCCATGAAAATGCTATAAATTTTATATTTCATTTTAATTTTTTTGGTTTTTAACATTAGCATTATTCTTCCAGAATATTTTCAGTTTACTTTCATCATGTTTTTTCATGTTGAATGTATTCTTCAAACATCTGATGATTCTTGAATATCCATTAATATTTAAAAATATGGTCATATGCCTGTAATTGGGAGCTCTATGAGCATGTCTGGAGTTTCCTGACTGATCAGTTCTTCTTCAGGATAATTAAGTAATTAGCTAGCCATTTTGATGAGTAACCCTTAAATGAAAATGGTTAATAACATTGCTCTAGTTGCAGTTAATTTCTTTAGAGGAAAAGTCAGTAGTGATACCATTTCCCCCATCCTACCCTGATTCAAAAGCCTGGTGATTGGCTTGAATGAAAAATCTGCAATTAACTCCTTTATCTGCATTCTCCTAAATTATCTCATCTCTACTCAAAATTTCATATCTTGCATATTCAAACTCTATGCCTCCTGAGGGGAAAAAGCAAGGCAGACAGGTTTCCTCCTATAAGACAGAGAATAATCTTGTTTTAGCTGCTATAGTTTTTAAAAATGTTTTATGAATTATCAGTATGTACATAAATAAAAATAAAGCAATAAAAGTTTCACAAATAGGACTATCCTTTGAGACATACTCTGACATTTTTGTAATGGTGATAAATAATTTCACAATCCACCACTGTGGCATGAGTGCAATCTGAAGCTAAATGAACATAAGTAAATGAAGTTGCCACTTGCTTTCCAATGTTTCACTCTTCTATCTGCTCCCTCAACTCTAGAAAACTATAGGTCTCTTTCATTCACTAATCATCCTTCTCTATAAGCTTATCACTGTATTTCTCTCTTCTTTAGTATAATTTTAGAGGGCTCCTAGGAAGGCAAAAAGGAAAAACACAAATGTCTAATTTGTAATCTTTAACTCAAACTTCTCCACAAGTATTTTTAAAAGGCATTTCCTAACCTCTTCTGGCCTGTCTTACGTTCCTCTCTGTTAATTTTCATAGCCTCAATTGCTCTATCCTGAGACTTAGTAGTAGAGCTTCCCAACAAAATCTGGAGAATTAAAAGCAAAGTCCTATAGCAAACAGAAGAATCTGTGTATCACAATTGCATTTAACTCTAAGTCTAAAAAGACAATTATGGTTAACTATTCAAATTTAAACTTAAATATTTAAATGAAGAAATGAACATTTCTTTCTGAGGGAAGGCTTTAGGAAAGGTTTCTTCCTCAGAAGAAAAATCAAAAACCAATTCTGAAATACATCAAGAAAAATAGTGTTTATAAGTAAAGAGTACTTACACAGCAAGACTACTCAAAACATATTGTACGTGCTCACATTCATCTGGGAATGATGCACTGGCTGATGTAAAGCAACAAAGTGCAGTCTGAAGAACCTGAAGCTGCGGCAAAGGGACCTGCCATCTTCCAGCGTAATCTTCAACCACCTGACAAGGAAGTGATCCAAAAAGCACATTACTACTGAAAGAGCTCATAACTTTTCACATTTAAAAATGTGGATAAACTATATTTAAATGTTAATTCAGCACAAACAACAGATGACTTTGAGGAATGGAGAAAAGTCTTGTACTGTTTGCTTCATGGTATATCTGAAAATAAAATAAATTAGTATCTTTGAAAATGTGGAAAAGCAATACAGTATACGAATGACTGTAATGTTCAACTGCCAGACCTTTACCAAACTTTATAATAAATGTCTTTTACCTCCCATATTCAATTAGCAGTTCTCACTATCTAGGAAAGTAAAAAGAACTATGAGGTATGCTGTAAGGAAAGTAAGGTAAATCTTTCCAAATCACAGGCCAAAAAAAGTAAGAATGTTAGACGAACAGTGGTTTCCTGGCTCTAAAATTTCTTCTTCACTAGTCTTTCACTAGCTTTATTGTCTCTTTCAGGCCACCACAGCACTTTGTTGCCACACAAAAAATAGGTGTCGCCTCACATTTTTTGTTTCCAGTCCCAAATAATTTGTCCTAATTCATATTTACTTACAACTTTATTCATTTCTTATTAATGGATTATTTCCTCAGAAGAAAAGCTTTCTATTTCCTTAGGTTTGTTCTCAGTAAAGCTTCCTTCATTCACCAAGATTCAACTACCACTAACTTGGCCTTGTCTAGGTGAGTCCAAATCTAACATAATAAAAGTCCTTGTGGGCAATGCCTCTAATAGATTAGCTACAATACTCTGGAAGGGATATAAAAGGAAATGACATTTATGTATATTTTACACTGTATAATATTATGCCAGGCACTGCTAATGCATTATAACACCATTTCTCTTTGAAATACTTTACTTAACATATAAATCGATTATATCACATTGCCCTATTACTTGGAAACTTTTCTCCTATTCTGTGACTGCTATCATAAGCTTTTTGCTAATGATAGCTGACACCATGAAATCATAATGTAAATGTGTTTTACCAAGCCACAGCACAGACAGCAACAAATCTTCCATTTTTTTTTCCTTTTCCTTATTTTAATAGGTAAAAATCTTACTGACAGGATAATACTGACGTTGTTACAAACAAACAGGAATAGTATTTACCTAGATGTTAAAAATCAACACTACAGTTCTAAATTCTTAAAGAAAAAAAATGATCTAAGAAATAGAGGATCACAGTCAGGAGTCCTTTAGGGATTTGTAGAAATCCTTCTCTCATTTTGAAGGGCATAATAAACATTATTTAAGGAGACTGTATCAATATTGATGAAAGAAGTTATAGACAAGACAAGAAGTAGGCCATGGAGCAAAGCTACTGCCCAAAGAAAGGTGCTGGAATATTCCAAAAAGCCTGCAGTACCTTCTCAGCATTTGCACTTAACAGGAGACTACACCTTGCACAAAAAGGGACAGTCCAATGATGGTGAGCCTTTTAGAGCTTTTGATGATAACAAGAACCTGCTGCAGCACATGTGCACTACTGCTTTATGTACTATATCATGTCACACCCTAATTTACCAACATAAATTAATGTGAGCACAAGCCCAGGCTCGCTCTGTCAAAACTGTCAAAATGTTGCTTAATGTAAATATCTTAAATTAAAATTACATTATTTAGAAATATTGAAATGCATCATCAAAAGTTATGGACTAAATTGTGTCCTCCTAAAATTCGTATGACACAATGTGACTATTTGGAGATAAGGCTTCTGGAGGTAATTAAAGTCAAATGAGGAAAGGCCATGTAAACACACAGCAAGAAGGTGACAATCTGCATGCTAGAAAGGCATCCCTCACAAGGGCCTGGCCATGCTGGCACCTGATCTTGGACTTCTGGCCTCCAGAACTGCTAGAAAACAAATATCTGTAGTTTAAGCCACCCAATCTGTGATATTTTGTTATGACACCCTAAACTAACAGACAGCCTAAGCTAATACAGAAATAATGCAAATGTAACATTTTAGAACAACAACAAAAGTGCTCAATTAAAATATGGTTATGTGTTTAATTGAGTTCTCCTCTTTTCTAACATAACAATGCAGAATACCATATATTAATTTTTCACTGAGCAGACAATGACCTTGACATTTAAACTCAGGTAATAATGGACTAGATCATTAACAACTTTATTTCTACTGGTTGGCTATTCAAATTGCTGTCTTTCTCCTCCTTGAGATCTCCCATCATCATTAACTTTCATTATGTTAAACATTTCATAGTTCACAGGTATCAATCAAGCTATTCACTAATTCATTCCTTGATTACAGTGAAAACATCCACTTATTAAATCTGATTAACCAGAATACATCACAATTAGCTTCCATTCTTAGAACTTCAACAAATGTCTGTAAGACTTGTCTGTATTAACTAGTGGAAAACAGATTATTATAATCTGTAACTCAAAAGCTTGCTAATTTTCTAAATAACTAAAACAAACATTTGAACAAACATTGATAGCCTTTTCTCCATACTCCTAATCGTGTTCTCTAAACACCATTCTCCAATAAAGGGAACTTGGAGGAGAAATGCTTGATTCCAGCATAGGGCAAGGAAAACTCAAGCTGAGCTTCCAGTATCTTGTGATGCCACAAAGTAAAGAAATGCTTTCAGAAAGTCAAAGACAGAAGGAAACAAGGGCCAACCTGAAGAATACCTTAGTTGATAACATGGGTGGACTTTGAACAACCAAATAACAGTACTGGACTTTATACATGAAATTAAATATTCATAAGCCCACACTGTTACATATAAATTAAGTAAACAAATATATGTTGATGAGACTGGTCTTCACAATGGAATCACAATTAATAAATATAGAAGGAAAGAGAGAGATACTAGAGAAATCACCTGTAGGCAAACAGCACAGTAAAAAATATTGCACATAAGATCCATGGATCAGTGCTATTAGTGAGAGGAAGTCTCAAGAGAAGCAAGGTTGGCAGTCTTGAAGTATCTTTCCCAACACAATTATCAACTACAATATGAAGACAGTGAATCTAGAGTGGAAAATCTCATCGACACAAACTTAACGAAGCCATCAAAGTAAATACCACCAATAAGTAATAAAACATATCATAATTATGTACCTCTTGATGTGACACACTAAGACACATTACCAATTTAGTGGTACACTTTACAAAAATTTATAAATTCATTCCAATCACATGAAATTATCAGATCAACCCAAACTGACAAGTACTCTACAAAACAACTGATCAGTACTCTAAAAAAGTGTCAAGGTCATGAAAGACAAGGAAAGACTGAAGAACTTTAAAAATTAAGTCAATTTTTAAAAGTCAATACTACTATGTTCCAAATTTTTCCCTCAAATTTCAATGTTCTTATTTTTAGAGTATTTTATAAATGTAATTCTGCACTTATTTCTTCTACTGCATTAGTCAACTGCACCTCAAAATTTACACAAATATATGTAAAACATATATATATACTAATACATGTATACTAAGACATATATGTGTATGTGTGTGTGTATAATGACTATATAATACTAAGGAAATGAAAATGAAACAAGTAGGTAGGCAGTACCATGAAAAGAATATAGGCTTTAACATGGTAAAAACTTGAGTTTGAATTCTCACTCTGTCACTTATTAGCTGTGCAACTTTAGTTAATCAATTTCTTGGTCTAAGTTTCCTGTTTAAAAGAAAGAAAAGAAGGATATCTAAAATTTAAATCATTTTTTAAAGCCCACCAAAATGGATAAGAAATAAGATCCTAATAATTTAAAAGTTGTTTGGAATCTGCAAAAGACATAATCTATTATAGCAAGTGACTCAAAACCCAGTACTCTTGGATAATTAGTAAAGCACGCTTTTTATGTCCTTTGTTCAACTCAACACCACTACTCAGAAAGCTGGTATTTCTACAATGTGAAGTGGGGTTTGTCTGTTTGGTTGGTTGGTTGGTTGAGTTTTTTTTGGCAGTACTGGAGATTGAATCCAGGTCCTAAACACTTATATACCTATCTCTTTTTAAATTTTGAGATAGGGTCTTACTTTGTTGTCCCACTAGGCTCGAACTTGTGATTCTCTTACCTCAGCCTCCCAGAGTGTGTGTATATGCACCCCTATGCCCTGCCACCCTGAATGTCTTTAATAACTTCCATGAATATGGTAAGACTAAACCTTTTCAAACTGGAAAACAGAGTAAGCATCTCTCAATCTTAATATTTCATTCATCTTACTGTTAAAAGGAATCTTGAAGATTATTTAGTTCAACCTACCAACCAGAGCTTGAATACTCTAATATTATATTATTACTCCCAGAGCATTAAACAATATTAATACTAGTAGTGATGGATAATTTGTCTCTTCAAAACACAACTTGCTTAATTTTAAATTCATTTAGTAGAAAGTTCCTCAGTATGAAGCAAAAACTGTGACATCCAACAGTTCTAGTTTGAAGTTCTAAAATTATACAAACAAAAATCCAATAATCTGTTAAATAAGACAGCTGCATACATACTGTATCTTTATTTCTCTTCTTTAAATAAAATATCTACCAAACTTTCAACTATTTCAACTATTTCCCAAAAGAATCCAAACTTTTCACAGTTCTCTTAAGTATTTCCTGTTCACGCTCCAAACTGTCATCCATGTTCCTTTAAAATATAGTTCCAAGAATGGAACATAAGACTCTGTGCCAACTTCAATCAGAATCCATGGGGCAATCACATTTAATATAATCAGCGCAGCCTGTGGTTACTTTAGGTTTTATTGATTCTGAGTAAACAAAAATGCTGTGTCTTTTTCACACAGATTGCTATTAAGCCAGTTCTTCTACTTCAAGTTTCATTTCTGCCATTCCTCAGCATCACCCCAAATCTTCAGTTCTACATTTACTGCTAATACATGAATTTTTACTCCCAGTTTATATCAATTATAAATCTGAAAGGGAGATTTTTTAATGTCACCATCAAGATCATATACAAATAATTGTTTACACAAAGACATGTAACAAAGACCTATTCAGATACTTCAGTTATATACACTGTATATCCTTCTAGAAAGATTGTTCAATTCATTCCAGTAATAATCCAACTGCCCCCATAATTCTCCAACTATCCATAAGAAAGTCATGAGAAAATCTGTAAAATAAAAAAAAAAAACCTGAAGCAAATATGTTCTGAGTCTATCATCTCCTACATCTACTAGAGTGTAGCCATTTTTTTAAAAGTAGAAATAAAAAGTTGCATTGATCTGATGTAATGAACCCATACTGATAGCTAAGAGATAAGGATACTCTTTCTCAAACTACTGATAACCATTTGTTTAATAAACTGTTCAGTAATTTTATTTAACATTATACTATTTCTAGTAGTTCCCATAACTCATTTTAAAAAACAGAGTATTTGCCCATATCTAAATTGACACCAGACAGCATCTCTTCAGTTCTCTAGTTCTTCAAATATTACTATGGTTCCATAAAAAGTCCCCCACATTATAATAGGATGTAATTTACGTGAGAGATTTAAATGTATTTTAAAAACTCCTACCAGCTTTCCCTACTTATTTTGGGCTTTCCTTCTCTTAACTACCTTTAGTTCCTAAATTGAAAATGATTCACATTTTTTAATGAAATAGTTACGTCTTCTACTGAAAATCCTGCTTTATATTCATTGATTTAATAGAAGATAATGAACTTGCACAGGAAAGAATGAAATTAAGGGAAGTCATATTACAGGAATTCATTCTATCCAAGAGGAAAGAAAATATATCAAAATCCTACTAAACTAGTTTAACATAAAAATCAATCACATATACATAAAAATTTGAAACAGAAAGTTATTATACTTGCTAATACAAGGATTCCAGATTGAGCATTACCATTTTAAATATAAATGCATTTCATAAAGCAATTCAGCCTATGAAGTAGTTTTTATAGTTACAATGGTTACCTAAAACCCAATATACATACAAAAATAAAGAGGCTACAGCCAGCCATGAAAGAATACAGTTAAGTTATAATCACACTACACAGAATTACCTCCACATCAAAAACCAACTTGCTTTTACATATGATTTGCCATTAAACATATTGGAAATAACTCTTTGAACAAAAATATTTAATATTTAAAATCAGTTGTAACTTCTTCAGTTTTTAAAATGTTCTGTTAAAGTACATTCTTCTACTTTGCACTTGAATAGTATACAACATTCTTCATTTATCTTTCTTATGTCTTATTTTAAAAAGGTATCTTTATCCCAGAAGCAGTGTTCTTTCTTAAATTCTCAACATTTAGAATTTTTGCATGTATTTTATGCATAACATGAGGAACAATGATTTCTCATACATTAAATGTAAATTTTTTCTTCTTTGTAGTACCAACATTTCCTACCAACCATGATGCCTATGTTGCTGAATGAAATAGATATGAGAGGGGAAAGGTAAACAGCAATAATTCACTTGGAATTCTCTATTTTGATTCTTCTATTTCTGGCTTCTTCCTATATCCTGGACATTGGGAGTTTACAGCAAACTTTTTCTCTTTTCTCTATATTCTTGTTAATAAAATAGGAAGCTAGCCCTCAGCAATACTACTATGCAGTGTGGGAGCACAACTGAGTGGCAGAGCATTTGCCTAGCATCTGTGAGGTCCTAGGTTCATTTTCCCTCCCACCACAAAAAGGAAGCAATCAACAACACTATGAGGACAAATTTCATCCTTCCCTAAAATTCCCTTACTCCATAAAGGGAAAATTAACAATACTAGTGAGAACCTACCAGCTTCAGGGGAAGGTTAACACACAAGTCTGGTTCTTCTCACCTTTAATTATCTGCATTTACTGCATGTGAGGTAGGTCAGGACCTCCACATGGCAGCTGAGGTTATCTGCTTAAAGATCTGACTTCCCGCAAATAAACAGTAGTAAGTCATTTTAAAGGTTTTACATAAATTTTGTTCCCTGTCAGTTTTCACTTGTTTCCAAAATCAGAACGGAGAGTAATACAGTATATTAAATGCTTCCTTCATAAACATTAAAATTGGTATCTGGACAAGGGCATCTCAACATATACACACAAGGAAAAATATACACAGATCAAATTAAAAGGACAGGTGAACAATACTCTGCATATCAAGTTTGCTCGGTCTCAAGACGAACTAAGTTTATTTAAGAAAAATAAATAAATAAATAGTGCAGCTACATTAAAATAACAGTGGGAGATTTAAATCAAAGGAAGGCATGCCAGTTAACCACTTAAAAGTTCACCCCAATGGTCACTCAGGAGTGCATTTGTTTATGTTCAACCAGTTGATTCTTGTTTGTACAAAATACACTGCTTATGTCCATTTATCTGTTTTACATCAATAATTTTTGCATACTTTTTCTATTTAGAACATTGTATTAGCCTTTGATATTTGTTTCTAGTGAAATCTAATAATGACTTCTGGTTATTTTCTGTTACTAACTGGTATTTATCCGTGAAAAATAACCTAAAATTTTGTGCTACAGCCTATAAAAATTCTTATCATAAGTAAACTAGATATAATTTTTATACTTCTCCAGATCTCAGTGATATTCTTTTACAATACAAAATGGACACACCTGGACACAGAGACAGACTAAAAAGGAAGTGCTAAAAGATCTGCAAAAGAAAAAACTGAACAAGGGAGAAAAAACTGAACAAGGGAGATATCAGAGAGGAAAAATCTATGTTATGAAATGGAAAGACAAAAAAGACATCTCCTTATTGCCAACTATTCACATACAGAAATGACAGAACCTGAGAGAAACAAAACTAAAAAAATTCCAATAGTTGTCCATGATTATAATAATTCTGTTGGGGATGCATTTTGAGACCATACTCCTAAGTGAAATAAATCGGACACACATGTTTAAATACCACATAGTTTCTCTGGTGTGAGAAACTGAAGTGTAAATAAAGACTAAAATGTATTATATTGGGAAAGGGAAGAAAATGTCCAAATGGGAAAGGGAACAAGGGAAGGGGAAAGGAACAGAGGGACAAGAGAAATAAGAAATGGAAGGAAAAAATGGAAACAAATCTTTTGTAAATAGGGAGGGAGGAGGGGGCCAGGGGAGGGGAATGGGAAAAAGAGAAGCAACAAGATATGTCATGTACAGGTACAAATCCCCTCTGATGAACGTTATCACTATGTACATCTAAAATGTACCATTAAAATAAAATTTAAAAAAAATAATAATAATTCTGTGGGTGGTGTTGACAGAGGTGACCAAGATCTGTCAAGCTATTTTGTAATCAAAAAGTGAGGGAAAGATATTGTTATAAAATATTTATACACCTTCTGGACCAAGCAATTTTGAGCTCGTTTGTTATTTATTCCAAACAAGAGGATTCAAAAAGTCATTTACAATTTAGATTAGGTCTTATAGACCAAAAAACTGAAAAATACAGGACAGCAAAATGCCAACCAGGACATCCATCATCAATGTCTTCGTCATTATGTTAATGGGTGGACATTTTATTAAAACGATACCACTCACAGAAAAAAGGAACCACCAACATTACAGTGTACTGTGTGTTTTTCAAAGAAAGACAGTAACAAGGCCTGAGGCCCTGAGTTCAATCCCTTGCACCCAAAAAGGAAAAAAAAAAAAAAGGACAATAACGCAAAAAGAATTTGGAAAGAGACTATTACCGTCCAGACTGTAACGTTGCAGTGTACATTGTTTTAAGATATCATACACAGAAAAATTATTGAATACATTTGATAAAATTGTTGTTTTTATATTTCTTGCTGTATAATCTTAGAAAAATTAACCAAAAATTATGCAATTTTTGGTCATCCTGTATTTGAATACTTGGACTGGTAAGTGATTAAGAGGCACCATAGGGACTTCATCAGGAGTAAGAGTTCATTCTAAAATACCATACTAGATATCAAAAGAAAAAAGGTATATATCAGAACTAACTGTTCTTAAAGCTGGAATTAGGAAAAAAAAAAAAGGAACATTATTCTGTGGTTTTCTTTAGAAAGGAGAGATGACTGGTTCTAAAGGTACCTCACTGAGAGACAGAAGGTAACTGTAGGATGAAATCTCAAGAGTGAACCAGACTAGAGCTCCAACTATGGTTAAAGTGCTTTTCTAAAGACAAATGGAAAACTGATAATAAGAGCTAGTGAAAAGCTGTACTTTGAAAACTGAGATAGCTACATAAAAGGTAACATAAAATTTATAAAATTTGAAAAGTAAAAAAGTAAGGAAATTATTTTTAAATACCTAAGGCATTTCAAGTCAGTAGTTATTAGGAATGGCAACATGTGTTAAGGCATGGTGCCACCAAAGAAATACTCCAGGAACTCAAAGTCCACCTGAAGAGAGTAAACAGGAAAAGCAATGCTGAAGAGAAACAAAGAGCTTAGTGCTGGATTGATGACTGGGCTAGTAAGATTTCTGTAATTTAGGAAGATGAAAGTGGGCAAAATCTGTATGTTAATGAGTACTTTTTTGATGAATTCAGAATTCCTTGACTTTTATTTCTGACAGTATGAAAGATACTACAACAGATAACTAAAGGACCAAAGAGAAAGGAAAAAGGCAGATAGGAAGGACCAACCTAAGAATGGCGTAAAATGTAAACAAAAATTAAAAAACAGCTATATTTATGTAAAATGACACATTCTACTATTGCTGAAATAAATGCAACAAAAAGGAATTTTTATACTGCCAATAAAGTTGAACAACATATGTATAAAACCCAGAACAACTAAAAGCAGAATAAAGAAAAGGTCTAAAGGAGCAGAAGATAAACTGTGTTCATTGAGCTCCGAAGAACACAAACTTCATAAATATCAAAAGCAACTTCATTTCAGGTACCCACTGGTATAAGTTATCACATAAATAACAGCAAATATGAGGCATAAGAAAAGTACTTTGATGATTTAGTTTAATAGGCCTAAGAATTTCGGAGGGAGTAACAACAGCCTAGATAAGAGGACTAAAGTCTTGGCACAAATGTGGGAATAGAGAATAGAGACAGGGGCAGTACACAGGGGCTATGGAGACTACAGGAGAGTGACTATGCTTGAAGCTTTACACACTACAAGGAAGTGACACACACACTTGACAAGAGACAGTAGAAGCCATACAGCTACAGATTCTACACTTCTTTCCAAACAGGAATACCAGAACAACAAAGAAGAGATAGAGATTAAAAGATTTTCCTATGAAGGAAATCTAAAGTAGGAAACATCTGTTAAGATCTGGTACCTTACGCTGCCATCTACAGAACTTCGTAAACTTTGCAAAGAGAAATTCAGATGCTACTTTCAGGCAAGAGAAATGTTTGGGGATAAGAATTCTCACACTCCTAAAAGTATGATAAACATCCAGTGGCATGACAAATCACTTGATCAGCTTTACCTGTAAAATTTAAGTACAAGTTATGAATTCTGGAAGTTAGCACAACTCACTGATAAAAGTTGAAAATAAAATTGACTAAGTACCCTATTTTCTGATTCACTAAATCCTACTGGCAAAAGTAATATATTAGAGAGAGAGAGAGACAGACAGACAGAAATACAGATATCTGAACTTTATACTAAATTCAGGGAAATATTAGTATTTCTAAATTTTTAAAAAATGAACTGGGTTCAGTAATTAATGTTTCACTTATTGACCTTCTGAACTCTTATAAAAAAAAAAGTAGGAGCCCCCCACCCCAAAATTGGGGGTTAAGTAATTATCCTTTAAGAGAGGAAAAGAAGCCACTTCCAGTCAGAGGAAGACAACCCAAGCTGCAGCTCAAAAAAACTCCCCAACTCTAAACCATGGAGCCAGGCACACAAAAGACCTGCTGACTCTAAAGAAGCAATATTCTAAGGAAGAATCTGGGATCTCTTTGGACTCTAGACTTTAATTTCTCTTTATAAATTTAATAGTGAGAGACAATTCATTTGAGAAAATTTGATACATTATTCAATTGATTAAATTTGATACATTTAATCCCCTTTACCAAAAAGGTTTACATTCCCAAAATGAAACCTGGAAGGAAATTTTACACTTAAAAACTGTTACAAGTGCTGGTGAGGCTGCAAGGTATGGGGGGACCCTCCTCCACTGTTGGTGGGAATGTAGACTGGTCCAACCACTGTGGAAATCAGTGTGGAGATTGCTCAGAAAACTACAACTACAGGTTCCATTTGATCCAACTATTCTTCTACTGGGCATCTTCCCAGAAGAATTAAAATCATCGTACCACAGGGATATATGCACAACCATGTTCATAGCAGCACAATTTGTAATAGCTAAGTCCTGGAAACAACCTAAATGCCCGACAACTGATGAATGGCTAAAGGAGATGTGGTTTTTCTACATAATGGAGTACTACACCGCCATAAAGAAGGATAAACTAGAGTCATTTGTATGTAAATGGATGTTCCTTGAGAACATACTATTAAGTGAAGTAAATCAGACACTTATCAGTACACATCGAATTGTTTCTCTGATATGAGAAACCATAAGTGTAAATAAGGACAAAGGGGTATAATAGATAGATATTATGTTAAAAAAAAAGATAGTATTCAAGACAGAGAACTAGATAGGGAAAAGGGGGATAAAGAAGGAAGGTTAAAAGAAAAGTAAGATGAAAGGGAAAAAAAATGGAAAAATGTAAATAAACTTGTTGCAAATAGAGAGGGGTAGGTGACTGGAAGGGAGGGGAGGGGAAGAGGGGGGAACCAAGATACATCATGTACAGGTACAAAATAACCATGTTGATTATGATCATTATGTATATAATGTACCAATACATGTTCTGGGTAAAAATAAAAATTAAAAAAAAAAAAAACTGTTGTGAGGAGCAGTTATGTAGCTCAGTAGTAGAGCATGCTTATAGCATGCAAGAGGACCTGAGTTTGATTCCCAGCACCACAAAACAAGCAAACAAAAAAGCTCTAGGTACATTTGCTCAAATGCAGAAGCAGCCTCTACTAAAAGACTTTAAACTCTTTAAGTACTGAAATGTTGCTGAAAGGCAAAAAAAGTAAATTCTGTATTTCAATAAACTTTATCATTAAAGTTCTTTAATTGTTCTCACATGGGGACGAGTATCGTCAAGATTAAAAAATGTATGCAATTGCTTTTTTCTTTTAAAAAAAATACTTTTTTTCTTTAAAAAAAAATAAAAGTACTAACTCTTCAAATCCAATAAAACTAAAACTCTACTGTTCATTTAGATTTCTTAATTGTTCCTTCTACATTTGTTGTTAATACTAACACCACATTCCCAGATACTCAGATTAGAAGCGCAATGCAATTTCGCAGAATTCTCTTATGTCTTGTCTCCAACAAGATGCTAAATACTTTATTTCTTGAAATTGTTCCTGCCCCTCCATTTTCACTCCCACTACCCATTCAGACCTTCAATTACTGCTTTTCTGAATACTCTGAGAGCTTCCTTTTTTGTGTAGGCTTTCATTCTTTACTTCCTCTAGTCTATCTTAACATAACATGTTAAGGTTAAAGATGACATGACTTTGCCCTAAAACTTAAATAACTGTTCCACAGAAAAGAATCCCCTAAACCAAGACTTGGGTCAATCCATTTTTCCCATCTTAGTACCTACTAATTTCTTAGTCCATGTTCTAGGTCAGTGGTTATCAAACTTTAGTATGCATCAGCATCAGAATCTGGAAGATTAGTGAAAAATATAGATTACTAGACCCTACCCCTCACGTTTCATATCAGATACCAGGATGGGAAGCAAAAATTGTATATCCACTCTACAAACACAGGATGACACATAGGAAATCAAAATAATAAACAGAGAAGACGAATGAGTTTTAATAGTCTCACAATTATGTTCTACCTAATTATGGATACCTTTTTCCCATCAACTTCAAATCATATATACTCATTACAGTAAATCAGCACACTATTTAAGAAAAAAAATCATCCATCATTGCATTGGCCATATGTAACCACGTCTCTATATATTTCCGTTTTCTTATAAGTAGGTACTTAACTTCTCTGAGTTGCAGCTGTATCATTCATTAAATGAAGATAAAAATAGTGCTTAAGGTTGTTGCAAAAAAAAAATGAAAATCTGGGACAGGGACTGATATATTTTTTCTTAAAGGGTCGGAAAGTAACTTATGGGCCATACATTCTCTATTGAAACTACTAAACTGCACTGTATCACGAGAGCAGTCAGAGAGTACAGAAATGAATGGGCAAACACCAATAAGGTCTACTTGAAAAATCGTCAGTGCTGTCTGTTCCACATGACTTATACCGAAGTTTCACATTTTGATGCATTTGGATTATTTTTGAGTTGTGTTGGTTTGTATGGCAAGTTTAGAAATTCTTGAGAGAATGTGAGCTGCACACAGTGGTGCCTTTCACTTGGCCTGCTACTTGAGAGGCTGAGGCCAGCTGGGTAACATAATGAGACCCTCATCTCTTAGATGCGCGCGCGCGCGCACACACACACACACACACACACACACCCCAACCTAGAGTTGTTCACGATGAAAATG
The DNA here is from genome assembly GCA_004026905.1 of Hystrix cristata. Classification (NCBI taxonomy): domain Eukaryota; kingdom Metazoa; phylum Chordata; class Mammalia; order Rodentia; family Hystricidae; genus Hystrix; species Hystrix cristata. The sequence continues at coordinate 15,561 of PVJO010008773.1, forward strand.
CAAATACAACTTTTCACAATTTCACAAGGTTCAAATAATTCCTGAAGTACACAAATGGCTCTCATGGATTACCATCAAGAAATCCTGTTTCTGTTGAAATAGATCATTGGATTTTTCTTAAAGCACTTTCTCCCTCTAAATTCCAGACACAAGTATAATGGGAATGGACTGGCCGATGGTCAAGCTGTATAATTCCTGTTACAAACAAAGGTTTTCACTCCATTTTTTGAAATTATATTTTTCTAGGTCATTACCTGGTTACTGAAAACAACAACTGTTAGGCTGAACGATAGTTTATGAGAGTTGAAAAAACATTCAAATATTTTAAAGCTTCTGGTTTTGCATTTAATTTATTCACTTTATTAGTTATAACTAAGAATATGATGAATAGCTTTATGTTCAAATATATACTTCTTAAGAAATGAACACTATGAGAAAAATGACTAAGTCAAAAGGTACACAGATTATTTTTCAGGTTTTTTTGGTAAATTGTAATTCCCTACTCCCTCATCTGAAAATGAGATATATGTTGACCATAAACTTGTGAGTATAATACAAACTTCAGGCTTTAACTAATAAATTCTATAATCTGGGATGTCTTTGGCAAGAACTTTCAAAGGATGGTAAAAGGACAGATAATATATTTAGTCCAAATATGTATATACATTTTATTTTTAGTTGGTAAGATTTCTCAAGGTTAAATATAAATAACATGGAAAGACTGAAACTTTAAATTTAAGTCATTTATAAACATTTGAAAGATATTCCATACTGTCCTGCCTTAAAAACACAAGATAATAAAAATAAATAACTTCACTGGTTTGTAATCATCATAACTTTTGTATTTTAGGAATAACTGCTATAGTGAGCTACTGCTTCTGAGATAAAGTAGTCTATTCAAGTGGTGGAGGGAAAAATAAAAGCATTGAGAATCACTTCTTTTGAGTAGCTTCAGACAGCTAATTTTTTTTCTCTCTCTTTCATTCATGAACATGTTTAGTTTTTGCTGCCTTGGATTTTCTTTTAAAAAATCAATGTCCATTCCATTACTTCTACTTAATCAACACTGCTTTAAAATGCTATACTACATGTCAAATATATATACATAGATGCTGTAATATGGCTTTTTTTTTTACCTTGAGTAACTTCTAGATTTTCACTAGTAATTCACTATTACCATGGAAAGGTATAATGATTGCCTAATTTTCTTTAACTTACAGATGACATAATCACTTATCTTGACAGTCTATTCTGGTATGACACAGGGTTGCTGCTCTTAAGCCATTTAATCTCTCAGTCTTAGGTTCCTGAACTGTACAATGAGAATAGCACATACCCTGTAGGGTGACAGATTAATGAAAATAGTTAAATAACTTATTAGAGTCTCTGATACATGGCAAAAATTTAAAATATGAGTTATATGTATACATACATACACAGAACATTCAAAAAAATCTTCCAAATATTTAAACCAACACACATAAATAGGAAATCACTGCTGCTATAGTTTAAATATATCCCCCAAAATTAGAAGTATTGTATACTTAATCCCCAAATCTATATATTGGTGGTATTGGGAGATAAGGCCTTCAGGGGTAATCAGGGTTAGATAAGTGTCTTAGTTACTCTTCTCTTGTTGCTGAGACAAAATATCCAACACCCAAAGAAGTTGAAAGGGGAAAGGTTTATTGAGCTCACAGTTGATAGAGGTTTCAGCACACAATCAGCTGCATCCAAGGCAGGGTGGCATGGTAGACGGGCAGAAGGCAGCAAGCCAAACAAAAGTGGGGTAGGCAAACCTCTTTCTGTCCCTCATATCTTATCCAGGATGTCGGGATTAGGGCGGTGCCAAACCAATCAAAGGATTGATTTAGTAATCACACATCCTTAATTCCAGCATCACACACTCTAGATTCAGCCACCTCTGAAAAAGCCCAACGTATGACCGCATGAGGTTTTGGGGGGACACCTAGACACAAACCATAACAATAAAGTTACAAGAGTAGAGCAATCATGATAGAATGAGTGGTTATAAGGAAGAGACCTAAGTACACAAGCTCCTTTGCTCTTGCTATGTGATGCTTTCTCCCAGGTTTTAACTCCACAGGAAAGCCCCTTGATGTTGGATTTCATAGCCTCTATAACTGGGCTAATTTTCTTTGTGAATTAGTGGATAGTAGTCTGTATTAGGAACTAAAACAACTGGCAACAATAAGTAGTGAGAATATAGAATAAATTTTAGAGTAGTCAAGCATACTAGTAATGTCACTGAACTCCAATTGTAGAAATATATATGTTGATAAAGAGAGTACCTAATTTATAGGGATAGTATATATGCACATATGTAAAAATACAAATTTTCACAGTACACAGATCAATGTGATATACTGTATACTAATATAGCCACTTTTCTTCCTTTTATCTTTTTTCTTTTCACATCTCTGTGCTATTTCGCCACAAATGGAACCAAAAAAATGAGCTTGTCCTCTTTCTCAGAGTTAATCAAATGATCAGTTACATATAGTGTATCACCCAGTAGTGAGTGAATGAATCATGTTCTCCACCTGGCAGGTAAATATGGATAAACAATAATACAAACTAGTGTTAATTCTACACTTATAATCAGCAAATTCAAATGGCCCCGTACTTATTTCTCTAAGCAGCTACCTTTAGATATCCATTCTCCTTAATCCTCAACTACCTCCATGCATTCTCAACAGATGAACTCTTCCTTCTGTGCTAACGTTCCTATACAAAGCAATCTCTCCCTTGTGTTTGAACTTGTCCTTCCTATCCTTCAGGAATTTTGTACCATAGAATCTTCCTGGTTTCTTGTATAGATTTACCTCTTCCTGTCAAATGGGTCATTTTCAAAAGATTTTAAACAAACCCAATTCTTTCCAATTATTTACTTTAAGTTTTCACTTTCAATCCACAATCCCTGTAGTTACTACCTGTATCTCTTCTTCTCCTTTATGGGTTAGCTACACATACTGTCTTTCTTTCTTCACCTCTCACTCCTCGAACTACTCTGGTATGACTCCTGAACCCTTCACTGGCAAAACAACTCCTTAGAGTCACCAAAGACTCCATGTTAATTCAATGACTGGATCTCAACAGCTTTTAATGCCAATTATCACTCAGCCTCTCCTAAAACATTCTCTTACACCACACTTCCTTTGTTTTCTTTATTGAAGATTCATCCTTTCCTACTAGGCCATTTAATATCAGAGTTCTTCAAGCTTTGGTTTAAGGTCCTCTTCTTGGCTTACTCTGTATTTTTTTCTCTATGCAAGCTCATTCACCTATCTGGCTTCACATATCATCCACACAGCTTCAATAACCAGACCTCCCTTCAAGGCTGGGGTTTCCAGAAATCTAGCTATCTTTAAAATCTCCTTGCATGAGACAGAAGTATCTTAGATTCAGTATGTTCACATTAAACCAAAGAATATCAGCAGAGATCAACTTGCCCAAGAACCCCAAAACAGTCATCTATTAACCCCCATTTATAGTATTTTTTTCCCCAGTACTGGGGATTGAAAGCCAGGCAAGCCAGGCAAGCACACTACCACTACTAAGCTAAGGCCCCACCCCGTTACAGTACTGTAAACTTTTCTTCACAACATTTAAGTATACACGAAACTTAGGGACAAGTTTGCTAACCACTATATATCCCCACAGCTTTACACAAGTAACAAGCTTCAACATTCACATCAATGGTTTTTCTATTGCTTAGTTTTCAGTTATTTTCACATTTGCTGGAGAGTTAATGGTACAAAGTATTAATGAACTAGACTTTAGAATCTTATGTAATCTTATTAATACATTACACAAATCAGCCTCCTTTCAGATTTAGGTTGTAGCAGTATCTCATCATCCCCTAAAATCTTTGCTATTATATACTAATATATTTTTAAATGTTACTCAAACGACTAGATTTTATTGATCGTATTTTTTCCCAAATGCTTAACTAGACACAGTTTACCACAGGTTTCTTAAGTTTAAAGTTTATTGTTGTTGTTGTTGTTGTTTGTTGTTTGTAAGTATATTAGCACACTTTGGCAGGAAAAGAATTTGGTGCCAACAATAACATTTACAACTGATGCCGTAATTCTTTTTCGCAGAACTGCAAAATGGTGGTATCATTAAAAAAATAAAAGCAATAAACTCCATTTAAAAATTGTCTACAGGGCTGGGGATTTAGTTCAGTGGTTAAAGTGCTTGCCTTGCAAGCACAAGGACCCGAGTTCAATCCCCAGCACCACAAAAAAAAAAAAAAAAAAAGAAAAAAAGAAAATTGTCTACCTTTCTAACTTCAAAACTTAAAGTTGGGAATTGAACCCAGGGTTTCACACATGCTAGGCAAGCACTGTACCCCCAAGCTACACCCTTAGTCTGATAGTTCCTTTTGAGCAAAGTAATGAGTGGTGATTTAGAAAACAACAGTAGAGATGTATCTAATGAAATATTTTGTATAAATTCGTTGTTTAAGGTTAAGATCTCCTTAGCCAAACTATAATGACCTTTACTGAGTTCCCTTAATCAATTATGTATCTTTAAAAAAAAAAAGTATTTTGGGAAAAAAGAATTAAAATTTCAACATATTCAAAATACCTTTGCACTTAACTGTAGAAAATAATCTGTGAGTCAGAGGAAAAAAATATGTTTTAGTACTTTTCTTTTGAGTATAACAATAGGTTTAACCAAGAAAATCTGAAGAAATAAACAGGTGTAAAGAAAAATTATAAAATTCAACCATGACATACCACTAAGAAGTACATTGCCAGCAATTAAGTATGCCTTTTTTATTTACGAAAGAGAAATCATCTGCGTCCTGTCTTGTGAGTAGTTTTTATCATATAGGTTGAGTATCCATAACACAAAAATCCAAAATCAAATGCTCCAAAATCTGGTAAATCTTGAGGATCCACACGACATTACACGTGGAAAATCCCACACCTAACCTCAGTTGATGGGTCTAAATCCAAATGCAAGGCTGGGCCTGGTGGCAGATGCCTGTAATCCCAGCACTCCACTGGGGATGCTGAGTCAAGAGGATCACTGTGAGTTCTAGGCCAACCTGGGCTACATAGTGAGTTCATGGCCAGTCTGAACTACATAACAAGACCCTGTCTCAAAAAGCCAAACCAAAACAAACAAAAATCAAAGTACAACATGCACCAAAAGTACATTTAATAAATAAAATTACCTTCTGCCTATCTATATGAAGTGTATAATAATTATAAATTAATTTCATGTTTAGACTTGGGTTCAATCCCAAAGAACTTTATTATGCTTAAGCAAATAATCCAAAATGTGAAAAAAAGTAAACTCAACTCTGAAACTCAACCTAAGACTGAAGAACAGTCCCCCAAATATAGCCATCCTGATTGAAAGTTTATTTTTCTTTCTTATGTCTAATTGTAATAAGTTAGTATTTTCCCATGAAATTCACCTTTTATAAAGTAGAAATGTCCCCCTAAATGTGCCAAACTTTTAAAACTGTTTTATAAAAATATACTTTAAGAAGCTGAAAATTTTAATTTGCAATTCAGAAATAAAAATTTAATTTTGCCAAAGTAAATCAATGAAATGATATTATTTCTAGCTCTGAATATTCACTACGGAATGGACTTTTCATCACCTTCCACATCTACTACTTTTTACTGTTAGAAAACTCGGTAAAATTTGAGACTTGTGGTTAGATACAGCAGATTTACTTCTGCCATAGTTAGATACTTCTGTAGTTAGACACATACACTTACTGCTACTCCCACCTGCAAACCCCACTGAAATAACAGTAAGAAATCTTTTTGTTTGAAAAGACCCACACCTGCAAGGGCAGATGGAATGAACACATGATTACATTTGGGTAGCTGCAAATTATAAATAGATGAATGGTCACTGACTTAACAGACTGAGAAACTAGAACCCAAGTGAACATTAATAGGACTTTAGGAACAAACTGATTGTGCTTGAAGGACCACACAACTCTAGAAAATCTCAGGAATTTGAGGCACCTCTAAAAACTGAAATGAAAGCAGAGTTAAAACAGATCAGTTAAAAATCTCCCCTAGATTCCTTCTCCTAGGGAACAATATAAACTAGTTCCTAATTCTCTGGAGAGGGTGAAATATAAGAAAAAGATTCAGAAACAAAGAGGAGAGGGAGATTTGAAGGAAAGGGAATATGGAGAAAATGGGCTAAAATCAAGGTCTCTAATAATGAATGAGCTGAAGAGTAAGATGGTAAGACAGTCCCTACATTCTCCCTCAACTAGACCAACTCATCATATCAACAAATTAAAGAAAAAATCATCTATAAACATGGAGGTAAATATCAAAAGAACTAAAAGAGTTGCAAGTGGTTGCCTCTAAGGAAGAAGTACAAAGAAGCAAAGGGACAGAGCATCACTGCTATTTTTTAGAAGCTGTGTCAAATAAACAAATAATTCTGCTTGCTCCTGTAATTTCTATTCTTGTTTTGTTCCTTATTAACAGAATCAGAGGCATAAATTCATCAAGAAAATGCAAAAATTTGAAGAATAATTCCTAACATTCTGTTTAGATGGGAAAGAAGCTGGAAGAAGTCACTGTATAACATTTAGGGCAGTCTGGTCCTACATTATACCACAGAGACATCCTGTTCCTGCTACTAGAAAACCAGGTATGATGGCTGGAACTTCACCTAACCACATAAATTATGAAGCAAACTCTGGATAGAAAGGGACAATGACTGATAAAAAAGAGTAAATAATTGTACGATAATAATAAGGACATCATACCATCCCTGCACTATTTAAATTTTTACATGAGAAATAAATGCATACCTTGTTTAAACTACTTAAGTCAGGTCTTAACTATTAGCAGCAAAATGTAAGTCCTGATACTTAGGCTTCGTATGTTTTCTAAAACTATGCATGTTGGTAAAAGTAAACTAAAAGGTAATTCTAATTAATAGCAAAAAACAATAAAAATGTATTATATACCCTATGAAACCTTCATAGGGCTGGAAATCATGTAAATTCTATACCAAGACCAAGAGATAAAGGCTTTTTCCTACAAAATTAAATTTGAACTTCTCTAAAAAACATTTGCATGTATTTTGTAAAAACAATGAGGTAAACCCTTTTTTTCTGTTAAGACTGTCTCTAGCCCAAAGTAGCTAGCTCACAATAGTCGCTTAAAAATTGTTTAAGAAGCATTAAATACCTTTTGTCACATTTACTATTACACATGTAAGGTAGTAGAGTCCCAAAGCCAAGGGATAACACGGTTTCTCAACCTAGGCCTAATTAATATTTTAGACCAGATAATTCTTTCTTGTTGGGGCTATGTTTTACACTGAAAGATGTTCAGCAGTATCTTTGGCCTCTACTTCCTTAACTGCCAATCATGACAATCAAAAATATTTAGAAATTTCAGAATGTGCCTCCCCAAAAACAAATCTCTGAGAACCCCTGCCGTAGAGAAAATATAGTTGTTTTGCAAATCATTGTGCTTCACCAAGAGGGTTTGGTAATAAACAAAATGCTTTAAACAGAATTTAAAATTATAACATTTTACACTTTAATCCTTATTGTGAGGATACAAACTATAAACTACCTACAGATGGGATTATCTCTAATGTCCCTCTTAAACCTCAGGAGATTTCACATGACAGAAATATTAATAGCCTCTGTATTTAATCCTATACTATGCTAGGTACAGTACACCAAGCACTGTATGTTCACTCTCCTTTTATACTTATGACAGCCTCATGGGATGGCTAGTAAGCACAGTGTAATACAAAATAATTTTAAAGTCTACTTTAATTAACGTATCAAAGTGTTCTCAAAAGCACTTATTGTTCACTGCATTCATTGTCACACCATAATTAAGAAGAATGTACCTCAATTTGTTTGGTTTAAAATTTATGACCAAAATTATTTTTTTAATATATCTGATAACAAATTTGATTTTAATGACTTTCAGGAATTAGGGAAATTTCTGTGGCAACTAAAAAGTCACAAAGACAATAATGATTCCTGAAATATTTTTTACCACTATGGCAGACATGAAACAGTAACTTTTTACCTATGATTTCTCGAGTACTTTCAGGAACTTTTTTTTGGTTCTTTTGCAAAAACTTCCCAAAAAAGAAAAGGCAGTTTAAGACTATTTGAGAATGTACTTGTAATTTCAGTCTGTCTTTCATTGATATTGAAGGCTGTTCTCGTTTGAAGTCAGATGTAATAGTAAATGCCTGTAAGGCCAGTACTATGGGAGGATGAGGCAGAAGGATCTCAAGTTCAAGCCTTGTCTGGGCAACTCCGCAACTTAGGGAGACCCTCTCTCAACAATAAAAAATAAAGAAAGGGCTGAGGATGTGGGTCAGTGTGAAGGCCCTGGGTTAAATCCTAAGGGCCTTAACAAGAAACAAGAAAAAAAAAAAAAACCACCTTGTTCACTTACTGGAAACTAAGAAGTAAATTTGTTCAGGCATTGACTTCAGCAATGCAACTTGCTTTCGTGAAGGTTAAGATTAATAGGTTCTCAATAAAAGCTACTTTCCCCTACCTTTCATCGTTAAAGCAAATAAAGTATTAGTTAAGGGCCAATTCTATTTAAGGGTTGTTGAGAGTCTACTAAAAAGGACCAAAGGAGTATATAAGACAGTCCAACATGGTTCTTTGTCTTCTGTTTTACTTTTCATTACAATAAAAGACACAAGAACCTCTTACTCTTCTAAAGTATTCTTTCCTGTCTCCCTTCACCCACACACCTGCCAAGAAATTGATTCATATTTCCCTCTAAAAGGAAGCCTTTCTTCTCAACACCACTACGCTGTATATATAATTCATATATTTAGTTAACTGTCACATACCCAAGTGCCTATTATCCATTTTAAGGATTATTCATGATTAAGTCATCTATTAATGAATGCAAGTTACTTAATACCACCCTCAGTAAATATTAGGAAACTAAATCCTTTAAAAAGAAACCACCTTTGGGAATTAGGTTATATAATCCACTGTTTCCCTTACTGGCAAATAAAACTGACGTATTATAGTAGCATTTATCACTCAGTAGATAAATCCCACCTAGTACAGGTGACTTTTTATTCTGTCTAAAAGTTTAAATGTAAAAGATAACAAAGCTCACCTGCAACATGGAACCAAACAGGAACTAAAGAAAGTACAATTGGCAATCTAGAGTATCAGAAATTAAGGAATGACGTTTCAGGTAAAGTTGCTAACATGAAAGTATGTCATAATAACATTCATAACCTAACAATATGCAATGTAACTCCATTTATTTTATTTCCTTGGACATTCAAGACCTAGAAGAATTTTTTTAAAATCGTCAATTTCATCTGTTGTTAAATCTTACTGTCAATTTTTACTATTTTACTGTCAACGATTAAGACACCTTTTCACAAGCTAAATTTATTTATTTGGTCTTAAAATTGATTTTGAGAAACAAAATAAAAGTAGTTAAAAGTTCTCCAAAAATGTCTGGCACTCAAATAAAATTTCAAATTCTCCAGCAATTAAAGGTTATTTGATGAAACAAATTAATAAAACTTATGTAGCCCAGACCAGGCTGGGGATATAGCCATTAATACATTAAAAACATAAATTATGTCCAAATTTTCAGAAGTTAAAAATTTCTACACTTGATCTTAGCCAAAAGGCCGAGAAGCGATGAAGTTAAAAATTTCTAAAGATACAAAGTTACCAACAGGATGGCTTCTAGATGTAAAATGTATAGTTAGAAAACAAGTGCTGTACAAACAAGACACTTAACTTCTAAATCGAGTGAATGTAATTATCAAAATAAAAATGCATCAAGAAAGTCTAGAAAGCAAAGTCAAAGAAATTGATGCACCTTTTAATACCAATATGCTTTTAGCCTTCAAACCAACTTATCTATGGCACCAGGGAAAAAAATGAAATCAGAATTTAAACTTAACCATTAAAATTGTCAAGCATTAAAAATGTCATCTCTTTTCTTTCTTGTTAGCATTATTTCATATTTGTTACCAGAATGAAACGAACAGCTAACTGATCCAAACCCAGTACACATTTACTCATTTAACTACTATCCATAACTGATGGCAAAGGAAACTGAGGTACAAGAGGTTCAGTAACTTGTACAAAGTAAGCAACTAAGAAGTGGTGGAGCCAGGATTTGAACCCTGTACATCCAAGACAAATTTTAAAGGAAGTAGGATGAAAAAGGAATCGATAATTTTTCTAAAGCGGTCTGCAAAACAAGAGTGTTGTGAATGAGAACATTTAAATTATAAATGATAAGAATACGGATTACAAAACTTTACCCCTAAATAGGTTGGTTGGTACGATATTTGATTACAGTCAAAGACTAGACTACGTCCAATCCTAATGGGAACTAATGTACTGTCGCTGTTGGGACACTGAATTTTATGGGCTAAACAAAATGCATTGTAATTTAAAGAATGAGAAGGGTGGTGATGTAACCTGAGCAATAGTTTGAAGGGAAAGAACTTTCTCCAGGAACAGTTAATTAGGAAAGAGTGTGTATGTCAAGAGGGAAGGGGGTAAAAAAAAAAAGCAAAGTTGACCATCAGACTCCCTTAAAGCCCCACCCCTGAAAGAAAAAGTAACTAAACAATTCTGGGTCAGCGCCAAAGCCAACTAGAGAACTGGCTCGGCGGGAGCTAGTGAGGGGATGACAGGAGACCCTAGCAGAGGGGGAGGGGTGACGATGACAGGAGAGGCGGCGAGAGGTGGCATGCCTCCCGTCTCCGAAACGGAAAACACGGGGTGCAAGGCGCGAAGAGGGTGAAGAAAATGTTTGTACCAGAGGTTCCAAACGACGCGACAAGGAACAGGGCAGGAAAGCTGCGGAAGGCGGGACCCTCGGGCAGGAAGGGTCCGTCTGGGGCATGGGAGGCATGTCAAGACGGAGCTTTCCGGCTAGCCGACCCTCCTCCTCTCTGGCACCTCCGCCCGCACAAACTCACTTTCTCAGCCACCCTGCGCCGGTAGGTCCAGCCCGGCCGCGCCGGCCCCCGCCCGAGCGGGTAGGTGCGGGAGGGGGAGGGGGCTCACCCCACCCCGCGGCGGACACAGCCCAGCTCCGGGGGCCAGAAGGCCGACTGACGCAGAGGCCCAGGGCCGGGTGACAAGTCGGCAGCCGGCGGGCGCCTCACCTGACAGAAGCGCCGGCAGTAATCCCGACTGCTGATCCCAACCCCGTCGCCGCCGCCGGAGCTGCCGCCGCCGGCGCCACCTCTGCTGTCGCCCGAAGCTCCGACCCCTACAGGGGCGGGTGGGGACTCCACAATGGCCCCAAGCTCCTCGCCGAGGCGCTCGGCCTCTTGGTCGCTCTCTTCCTCCGCCATGAGGCTCTCGCAGCCCAGCGCGTACCAGCCCCTGCGCCGCCGCCGCCGTAGCTGCCTCGGCTAACCTCCTCCTCCTCTAGTTCCCTCCCCCTTCCCTCCGCCCCAGCCGGACAGGGGGCCACTCGGCCGGGCCCTACTTCCGGCTCCGCCTACCACGCCCCCAGCTGGCATTGGGTCTAGCTAACTGCCAATCATTTCTATACCCGCCCTTCCATTGCTATTGGGTAAGTCGGCCGTCCGTTTGGTGGACTCGCCAACTGTTGGCCAAAACTGCACGGCGGTTGCTGGGGACCGCCTACGGGTTCTGCCATAGGCGGCGCAGGACGGGGTGCGGCGGGGGACACGGCGGCCGCTGCGGCGCTGGATCAGGCAACGGCGGCGGCGGCGGCGGCGGCGAAGGCGACGAGGCCTCCTCTTTCAACCCCTTCCTCCTCCTTTCCTTCTTCTTTTTCTTTCCGGCTGGGTCTCGTCCAGTTCCCCTCCCAGTGGCCACAGTCTTACGGTACCGAGGAGCTCGGGAAGCCGAGGGTGGGCCCAGCCGTTGGTGCGGGCTGTGGGCCGCGGGCCTTCGATCCGGGAGCCGGAGCCGGGGGCGGGGCCGGGGCCGTGGTCGGCGAGGAGGAGGAGGAGGAGACGGGAAGCCTGACAGCGGCCGCCTCTGGGCGCCCGACGCCGCCTCCCCTGAGACTGCCGCCAACTCCTGGGCCCGCAGCCGGCAGCTGGGACGCGGCCAGGACCGGCTCACGGGGTCGGCGCGGCAGGGCGCCGGCTCCTGGGCTCGGCGCGGGAGGGGCCGCACGCCCCGGAGGTCCCTGGCCTCGCCCGTCCCCGCCCGGCCCCGCCCGGCCCGTCCCCGCCCGAACCTGCGGCCTGGGGCGCGCGGAGAGACGCTCAGCGAGGGGACGGCCCGGGAGGAGCTCGGCGGGGAAGTGCGGGGGCAACGTTGGGCTCGGGCTCGCGAGGCAGAATCACCTAAAGAGCGATTTTACAGACACCTGCGCGGTAGCTGTGGAAGTTCTTGTTCCTGTATTCATCCACTCTTCATTCGCTCCCCCTCCCCCATCTTCTCTTTCCATTTGTTTTTCATATTTTACAGTGGAGGCATGATTTCCCGGCACCGCAGGGAAAATAGGGTGCAAGCCCAGAAACTATTTCCCCACCACCACTTGTTGAAAATCTGATTTAAAAGCGACCCAGGTTTGAACAACGGAAAGTGTGGGGATTTGATGCGTCTCTGGTTTTGCGCTGGAAAACCTTCACTACTAATTATCAAGAAAAAAACTGGAAACTAATCCGGTAAACATTTTAACTTAAAAAAGTTATGATTAAGTTTCATTTTCGACCTTGTACATTCATGCCGTTTCTCTTTTGTTTGCTAATTACTACTCTAACTTTTTAACTTGTTTGTTTAAAATAGCTTCATCTTCTATTGAAAGCACTTTTGTTTTTTGGGTTTGTCACCTGGCGCATCTTCTGCAGTAACACTCAGTAACACTTTTTGAAAGTTACAAGATATTCAAAAGTATTGGCTTTTCACATTAACACAAGTCAAGGTGGTTTCCATAATGTGGTGGTTATCACATTCGCCTAACACATCAACACAAGTCATTGAACATTTTATACAACAAAGAATTACTTCTTCGTTGTTTCAAAGTTTGACATCCAGATAGTTAAAGATAGACGATTTTTCATGGAGAGAGTAAAATTTAAGCATCTCTGGCCACAAATATTTAATGGTTTCATAATTACCATAAAGCTATTAATCATAGTGGGGACTGATTTGTTAGATGAGTGGAAAATACCAGTAATTTAAAGGCATGTGTAATGATAATTCACTAAGTGCCAGGCAGGAATATCTGTTTTCTCCCGCTGAAGACCTGTAGACTAATGTATTATCTGACAAAATGAGAGCTGTGCACTTCAAAAAAAATTTTAGTGAAAAAAAAAATTCAAACCTGTTAAAACCTAGACTTTATCATACTCTCCAGAATTTCTGCGAAATGTTAAGTCTTCTGACTTTGGTCCACAGATGTCCTTCATTGACAATCTGAAGTTCTTTTGAAAGAAATTTCACATTAACCAGCTACAGATTCTTTACTATTGATGAGTGCAATGGAATACTCTGTTCTTTATAATTATACTTGTAAAGCGTAATTCTTCAAAATTAGGAATCCTCTAAAATATTTGTACATAACAATTCTTTTTTAATCCTATCGAATTCATTTTAATATCTTAAAATCTTAGTAATTGTAAGGATTTAGTTCAAAGACAGGCCCTAGGGAAACATTAAAACTTACAAGTCATTTCTCACCAACTAAAAGTATGTGAACAACCTAAAGTATCTCAGGTTTTCCGTGACCATAATGTATTCTATTGCTTATAAGTTTGTTATTAGGATAAATTGAGAAATTATTAAGCTGCTTATAAATTAAATACTTGGACAAATAGTGAAGATGCTCTGTAATTATTTACATTTTTTGTGTGTGTGGTGCTGAGGCTAGTACCTAGGTACTCAGCAAGTATTCCACCACTGAGTTATATATTCAGCCCTTCATTTACTTTTTCCATCAACAAGCTGTGATTGATCATCTGTTATATACTGGACACTACATTAAGAATCCTTGATATTTTTTCTAACTTACTAGTTAATTGGTCAAATAGATATTAACAAATGTAATTATTCATCTGTAATGAAAAAAGAAACCAAGTATTGTAGAAAGAGCTCTTTACACATATTGATTATCATGATTTGGCAAACTTCGGTATGCATGCATTAGAAAATAACTTACTTTGAACTATATATATTGACTTTAAATTTTAATGTCATTGTTGCTGTTGATTGCATTTGGTTTATGTTCTTTCTTGATTTTTACTTGTCTTTTTCAGAATAATTTTAGAAATTATATCGATATTCATAGAATTACTGCCAGGGTAGTGGCCGGTATATTAGAACAAAGTATACAGTTGGGCTCCTAAAGTCAGTTTCCCTAGAACTGAAGCTCTTTCACCTACCCCTCACCCAAAAAGGCTCTTTAAAATGTGAATACACATCTAAATTAGGTACGTTATATAATTAATACTCTGAATGTTGAATTTTTTTTCTTTTTACTCTTTTTTATTGATTACACAGATTAAGGGGTTACATTTTGTCAGATTCATACATGCAGGTAACATACTTTGATCATTTTCATCCCCTAGCACTACCACCATTTCTAATTTTTGACACAGGGTCACACCAAGTTGCCCAGGCTGGGCTCCAACTTGAGAGCCTTCTATCTCAGCTTCCCATAGTGCTAGAATTACAAGCATGTACCACCACACTCAGCAGATAAGTTCAGTCAAATGAACACAACAGTCATTTAAATTGTTTTTTCAAGTCTTTAATTTTTTTAAGTCTTTAATTTTAACATGTTTATGCTCTACATTTTATTGTTCACTACTTTGAAAATAAACTGTTGTCATATAATACTTACCTTTGTTTCTCTTGTGTTGGAAGAACCTTACTCAAAATCAGAATGGAACGATTTGTAGTAACAGCACCACCTGCTCGAAACCGTTCTAAGACTGCTTTGTATGTGACTCCCCTGGATCGAGTCACTGAGTTTGGAGGTGAGCTTCATGAAGATGGTGGAAAACTCTTCTGCACTTCTTGCAATGTGGTTCTGAATCATGTTCGCAAGTCTGCCATTAGTGACCACCTCAAGTCCAAGACTCATACCAAGAGGAAGGCAGAATTTGAAGAGCAGAATGTGAGAAAGAAGCAGAGGCCCCTAACTGCATCTCTTCAGTGCAACAGTACTGCACAAACAGAAAAAGTCAGTGTTATCCAGGACTTTGTGAAAATGTGCCTGGAAGCCAACATCCCCCTTGAGAAGGCCGATCACCCAGCAGTCCGGGCTTTCCTGACTCGCCATGTAAAGAATGGCGGCTCCATACCTAAGTCAGATCAACTGAGGAGAGCATATCTGCCTGATGGATATGAGAATGAGAATCAGCTCCTCAACTCACAGGACTGTTGACGAGGAGGTTACCACCATTGTGATCAAGATAAATAACGTGGAGTATTAAAGTTATGTGTTGATTGTGTGGTTCCTTTTTATATTTATTTCGTTTAAAATCATGTGATGCAGTATAGTTTTGCAATGTGTACATAGTTGCAGGCAAAAAAAAAAAAATCCTCACTGCAGAACTTGTTTTAGTCACCAATGGTATAAAGCAAAATTTAGGTCTAGAGTATGCTGGGATACCTGAAACCTGATGGTTAGCTTTAAAATTAATGCATTTAATGCGTTTTCTCCTGGAATATTTGTGCGTGGAAAAAATTCCATGGTTTTTTTTAACCCTGTTGCCATGTATGATTATTCCTTGTGAGATTACTTAATTATCTGGATTGAAGACCAGCCCAGAAAATTGAAGCTGCTACCAGGCAACACCATTCAGAATAATTTAAAGGAATTATTCTGATTAGAGGATCTTCTTCAAAATGGAAGAGGTGGTGAGAAACTATTTTATCTTGAGATCCCTAGCAGAAATGACTGTGTATTTCAAAGTATGTTTTATTTGTATTTGAAATAGTTACCTAAACTATCCTCTGGTTCTTCACTGTCTTGTCTTTTTTTTAAAAGACTTACTGTTTGATTTAGTAGCAGTTTCCGGTGGCTGAAAGACTAAGATCTTTGTTACAATGTTAATGCCAAAAGCCAGGGGGAATTTTGCAGTGACAAGATTTTAGTTTCTTACTATGCATACAGATTTTTGAAGCATAGCTTTCATTTTAAGCATCTTCTTGAATATGCAATTTTTTTTACTGTATTGGTATCACTTCCAGACTGAATTTAAACAGGTATTTTATGGTTCAGTTTCCTCCTTTTTTTTTTTTTTTAGTTTCCTCTTTTTATAGAGAATTAGTTACTTTTTGGCTGACAGATCAAATAATAAGGAAATGCCTTTCTATACATTAATTTTTCCATAAGATTTTATAATTGTTTAGATAAATAGAAACAGGTTCACTTTCACTTTTATCTGCTTTGTTTCTGGCAAGACTTATAGTGGAGATCTGGCAGTATGCTGCATAGCTGTTTGGGTGAGAAAATAATTGGTTCTTTTAGAGGTCAACCATGTTCAGAAAATTATCTCTATCTGAACTTCCCTGTCCTGCAAGGTTATCAAAGTAGTTTAGCCCAGTGAGGTCCTCCCCATAAGAAACCTAGGTTATATGTAAGAAATTTAACAGCTAAAACCTTGAATGAGAAGTTTAATTAAAAAAAGTTAAATTATTTGAAAACAAGTAAAAAAATAGTTACATTTTTCTGTTACAGAGCAGTGGTAAATGATGCCCTATGTGACTTAACAGTTATCCTTGAGGTCATTTTATCACAAATATTTGTTTAAAAGACAAAGTGAATAAGAATACAATTCATACAACTTTCTGTAAGTGTCTTTTATAGACTTAAGTTCCTAATTCAAGTTGTCAAAATGACCATCTGATTTTACATTTTCTTTTTATTTAAAAGCCTGCTACCAAAAAAAGAAAAAAATTAAGTCATTTGTCAAAATTTGAACTTCCAATTTTTTCATGTTTGGTTATGTTACAGTAGCACAATAAATCCCCAAAGTCGCACTCTCATTGGTAAAGCACATATGTGAGGAGACCAGCAAAACAACCAAGATGTATTTTGCTTTTGCTTCTCTAGGAAAGATTTTGCAGGCAACCATGTTTAAATTTAATTGCCTAAGATGGCACAAGTTCCAAGAAGCTAGGAAAGTAATTGGGTTTTATAGCACTATTTTCAGAATACAAAAATAAGGTTAAATACACAATCTTTCTAATTTTTTGAAATTCCTATGATTCAGACTGAGTAATGCGTACTACCAGTAAACGTGTTGTAAGGACAGCTTTAAAAATGTAAAGAAAATTCACATTTGTATTTCTGGTAGTTAGTAATGATTTGATGATCATTTAAGTCGTATGTATATTTAGATGTGTTTTTCCAGGCTCCTACTTATTTCCATGTTTACTTCACCTAGGGTCATAGTCCATTCTGTTAGGATTCTATCACGTCCTTAGGAGAGTTTTACATTCTGTTGGGTTAATACTGTTTCTTTACTGATTATGAAACATTGGTTTCCTGAGACTGGTTAACTTTGTGTCATAAATAAGACAATGATTGTTTTAGCCTGCTTAAACTGGTATAAATCCCTGAAACCATGATTGGCATATGTTAGATAGTGAATGAGAATATCTTAAAGAGGCATATGCTGCTTTGGAGGTAGAGTGGATGTGTGTATAGAAGCTTTCAGTTTTAACTATATAGTGTTAGTGTGATGCTATACTATTGGAAAAATAGTGGGTTTTTTTCTATTTTATAAGTTGTATGCATAAACAAGATTTGTAATGTTTCATTTATAAACTGCCTTCAACACATGCTTACTTGTTAGTGTTTCTCAAAGTATGGTAGTATGTCTTCCAATTTCACTATATGCTTACGGTTAATAGTTCCTAGCTTGTTGAAATGTTGAATTTCCTGTTGGTTTCTTTTCAATTATATGGGTACATATAACAAGCCTGAAGGACATTGTAATCATTTTTTACAGGGTGAAATTTTAGATTTTGTATGAGAACCTATATCGTTTTTTTGT
This sequence comes from Hystrix cristata, assembly GCA_004026905.1. NCBI lineage: Eukaryota > Metazoa > Chordata > Mammalia > Rodentia > Hystricidae > Hystrix > Hystrix cristata. The sequence continues at coordinate 33,570 of PVJO010008773.1, forward strand.
CCATTTGTTTTTTTTGTTTTTGTTTTTAAACAAATGCTACATTCAGTTAATGCATTTGGCCCTACCAAATTTTCAGGGACCAGAAAAGTTTAAAGTTCTGCATTTTACTATTGTAGCCAATTAAGTATTAGCTTGGAATTGTTCTGAAGTATAATTCCTTAAACTCTGTTGTAAGTATAGTTGACAAGATCTCCAAGCTAAAAGTCCGTGTTAATACTTTTGTCTGAAAGAATTTGTATGTGAATGTTACACAGATAAGCAAAATAAAGTTTAAGGTGGCCCAAAACAAAAGACATGGTTTGTCATTCGATGTTTAGTCTTTGTGAGAGCTCTTCATGTTTGACTTATCCCAGCTAATATTAAATGAAGACAGCTATCTCCATTTACCTGGAAGATTAGTACTATAATTTTATTGAAAATCTTTGCCTAAGTCGCTTTAGCTCCTGGTCAGCACTGATTAAATTGTGAATAGTGAAGTGTCTATCATAAATCTTGGTTTATCTCAACCCACTTTATCTTAGATTTCTGAGGTAAATACAGTTGATATCTAGTTGTATTCTACTTGTACCCAGAATACTGTATTAATTAAAAATTTACTATGTTAATTTTGGGTTCCTGGTTTTTTTTTGTTTTTTTTTTTTGCTCATACATGTAACAGGATAAATGTATTACTTGTAAGGTTTTTGTCTCCTAGAAATAAATTTCAAAAAATTGTTTCATAAGTTTTCTAAAGCACATTTCATTGTTTGCTAATAACAGGTACAATTTGAAAAGATTGGCAGAATTTTACTAATCAACCTAATTTCCTAGCAATGATACCTCCCCTTTGAGGTATACCTTTTTTATGCCCAAAGTAAAAACACATATTCCATCAAACCAGATTCGCCTCATGGCTACAGATGCCACTGTTTCCCCAAGTAATGAAGGTGATACTCAGCTTATACGGTGCTTTCAGTTAGAAACACTTTACTCCTCTACTTTTAGGGGAAAAAAATGAAAAAGGCTTCATTTGTGTCTCAAATTTTATTTGGTTTTTGAAAAATCTATTCTCACTTGCCATTTGGAACAAAATCCATAAAAATTAAAGTTTTTTGTTTAGTAATTTTTATGATTGGGGTAGCCTGTCAGTATTCTCTTCTGTTTGATAAAAAAGTAATAGATGTGTCAATTATTTTCCCTTGAATCAAAAAAATAGAAAAGACTTTAAATCAGTCAATTCTATTGCTTCCAGTTTAATATTACCAAACTTGGGGGATCTTTGTCTTTACTTTTCCTAAAGACTCTATCTCTTCACAATCTTTATTAAGTGTAAATTAATGGACTGTATGTGTCTGAGTATCTTAAAAATAAAAGTTTTTATTTTCCTATGTATATGTTGACTTGTATTATATACTTCTAGTACATGTGTCATGCAAGAATGCAAAGATCAGCCTAGCTAACCTAGCAGTGTGAGCTAAAAAGCTAACACTAAAAAGGAGGTATATGTATGGCATGAGTCTCATGTTGTTACTCCAATATGTTACTTGAATTTTATTGTTTTGTATGCGTGCTACTTAAAGTTTCTTAGTTCACTCTTAAATTTTGGAATCAAAATTTAAAAGCCCATGTCCTCAAGTTCTTGCTTAAACAGGTGATTGACTAGTATTTGTTAAATCCCTTCCATGTGTCTAGCACTACTGTGGCCACTAGGGAGACATAAGATAAAAATCCTGCCTTCAGCGTAGATGTAGTCAGTCTTGACTCCAAAATACAAAGACTTTTGAGGTGACACGTATCTTTGGCTATTCTAGACAACTCCTGTAAGCATTCCTTATGAGAATATTTTATGAGCTGTATTGGTCAGCTTTCCAATTGCAGGAACAAAATTTCTGATACAACTTGAAGGAGGAGAGGTTTATTTGGCTCATGGTTTAGAGAAGTTTCAGTCTATGACTGGTTGAAAGCAAGGCAGAAACAATGGTGTGAAGGCACGGTGGAGCAAAGCTGCTCACTTCAGGGCAATCAGAAAGCACAGCACAGCAGAAGAGTTCCAGCAGAGACACACATTCTAAAATTATGCCGCCAGAGACCCACCTCCTCTAACTGGGCTCCACGTCCCACAGCACATAGAGTTTTGCACATCAGTGGATCAATCCACTGATGAGCACGATGCCTCCGTGACCAATCACCTCCTCAACTGTCTCAAGCCAGTCAAGTTGACAAGATTAATGGGCACATCAGCCAAATAGTTAACCCTGGTTTCCCATAGTTTATGTACTAAGAAGAGCAGTAAAAGGTGACATTTTTCAGATTTTTAAAAAGTATATCTTTCAAAAATCTGGTAGTTTATATAATCCATAAAAAGACCAACTTTCAGATTAAGGTCTATCAAACAATTAGATTTGCCATTTTAAATGCTTGTAAGAACCTGCCACACACATTTAATGAATTGTCCACAGTAAGCCAAAATATAATTGAGTATTCAGGATCAAGATAGTCACTGCTATATCTAATCACACATTAATTAATGATTCATCCCCTTGGGGGAGATATATATATATACGTATGTATGTATGTATGTATGTATGTATTTGAACGAAATCAAATTCAATGTAGGTTCAGCGCTAACCTTATGGGGAAATTTGACTCAGTTCTCATCCAATTCAGTTCATGACGAGGATCATGGAAAGAATGAAGTTCATGAACAAAGATAGATCAGATATCAGATGGATGGATGGATAGATAGATAGATGATAGATCCTCCAGACTTTTCAGTTTACACATAAAAGTAATATGTTTTAGAATCTTTTGTTTGTATATCCCTTTTTCCTCTTGATTTTTTTTCTTTGTACCATGCACATGCAGTACCTATCCAATTGTAATAGTGATAAAGTATTCTTTGTAGCCTACCAATTAACACTTTTATGAATGTAACTTACACAAAATGGCCAATTTGTAATGATACGTGTGTTAAAGCTTAACATAGTAGTAAACACTGGAAAATACTCTAAATGTCCAGCAATTGGGCAGTAGTTTAAAAATAAGACACATCCACAGTATGAGCTATGCAAAATGTCTAAAAGAATGACTAGAGCTATGCAAAATGTCTAAAAGAACAGACAAGAAGATTTGTCTGTAGTAACTGCTAAGTTAAAAATTACAGCATACTTTCTCACTTAAAAAAATAGAACAGGAGGGAGGAAAAAAATGAAGTGGTGAGTTACAGTAATTTAACCTCTCCAGCTGGGTATTCAGACACTGGAAGACAGCAACTTGGAGAAGAAACTCAGAAGTGGTTCCCTGTTAGCTAGGAGGGATCTGATAAGAAAAAAAATTAAAAAGTACAGAAGAAGCAGATCACACCATGGAGGAAGGAAGGGATCCTCTGTACTTTCTGTGCGGACCAGGCAGATGCAAGCGGCTAGCCCTGGCTGGTGAGACAAAGTGGAAGGAAAAATCTCCGCTTCTGGAGAAGCGCTGCAGCAGAACAGAATGGACGGGCAGCAGCTGCAATCTGCAAGACAGCATGGGACTCTGCTCCCTCTGCATCCTTACACAGGAAATTGCTGGTGAGTGAGCCCACTAGGAGTGACCACCATTCCCTGGGACAGAGTGCTTGCAGGACATCACTGGGGGGAAGCGTTGAGTGTTTGAATCCAGGACACACACACACGCACATGCACACACACACACACACGTGCACACACACTCATAAAAGCAAAAAGAACAAAGGAAAGAAGATAGAAAAAGGATACATTTTAAAAAATAGAAATTTCTCTGTTATTTTGGATTGTGGCTTTCTTCCAGAATCTACAATTTTAGGGGAGTGGCCAAGTCAAGATGTGTCCCTGCTCACACTCCAAGATAAAGGAGGCAGTCAGACCCCGGATCTGTGCTGAGTGTAGGCCTCAGCAGACGGCAGGACAAGCTCACCAGTGCCAGTCTTTCAGATCCCATGCAACTCAGGCCAAGCCTGGCCTCTGGCCACAGCAGTTGGGTCTGTGTTCTTACCTCCAGTCTCTCAGGGTGCCTCTCTCCACCCTGCTCTCTGACCACTGTCTGCTGTGGCTGTCCTTCACCCACTTACTTTGGGAACATAACACGGGGAGCCCTAGGGTGGAGTCAAGTGGCTGCTCTCTGTCCTGGATTCAAATACTCAATACTGTGACCTTTAGCAAAGAATTAGAGTCCAGGAAAAATTTCAATCAGAAATCCAATAAATTAAAAAATTATGTGGAAAGTATAAGCAGAAGTGACCAACATAAGGACAGAATTCCAGAACTAGAAGACAGTGATGCTGTCAAAGACCAACTACTGAAAGGCACATTAAAGGCAACAAAAGAATATGAAAAATGGATCCAGTAGCTGTTAGATTAAAAAAACTAACCTAAGACTAACAGGATTAACTGAAAAATCAGAAGACATGACAAATGGCATGAAGAACTCATTCACAGAAATAATGGCAGAAAACTCCCCAAATATAAGGAAACAAACATATAGATGATTCAAGCATATAGAACCCTAAATAGCCACAACCAAGAAGAATCTCTCTGTGCCATATACTACTCAAATTACCAGAAGTCTATAACAGGGACAAAATATTAAGAGCTATTAGAGAAAAGCAATGGATCTTATAAACCTATTAGAACTACAGCAGATTTCTCAACACAAACCATAATGGCCAGGAGGGCTTGGAGTGAAGTGTTTGAAACCCTAAAAGATAACATCTTCCAAACCAAATTTATGTACCCTACAAAACTTTCCTTCAAAATTGATGGATAAATAATGTATTTCCATGTCAAGGAGCTTCCAAGAAATACATGATCACCAAACCAGCATTACAAAGATTTCTGAAGGATATTCTAGAAAGAGGCAATGAAGCCAGCAATGTCAATAACTCAAAAAGAATGAATATACCCAGCCAGACGAGAAACTAAAATTAGGGGAAAAAAACAAGGAAATCAGCAACAGAAAAACAATGCAATGACAGGAATAAGCCAATATTTATTAATAATAACTCCCAGTGAGGATGGATTCAATTCCCTAATCCTAAAGACACAGATTGGCAAAATGGATCAAGAAACAAAACCCAATCATCTGCTGAAAGAAATGTATTTAATTCAAAACGAGACTCACAGATTAAAAATCAAAGGATAGAAAACAATATCCCATGCAGCAGGAACCCAGAAAAAAAAAAAGGAGCAGCTATCCTAATTGCAGACAAAGTGGATTTCAAGCCAAAACTGACCAGAAAAGTCAAAGGTCATTACATACTGGGTAAGGCAAAAATTCAATGGGAAGAGTTAACAGTTATGAACATTTATGCACTAAACACCGGCACGCCACAACTTCATACAGCAAACACTACTGGACATGAAATATCAGATAAACAGTACAATTGTAATGGGGGTCCTCGATATCCCACTGTTACAAATAGATCAACTGGACAATCAATCAGCAAAGAAATATCAACTTTGAATTAGACCTTTGAACAAATGTGCATAATAGATATCTATAGCGTGTCCCACCCAAAAACAACAGAGTACACATTCCACTCAGTAGCACATGGAAACTTTTTCCAAAATAGACTATGTAATAGCCAAAGAAGCATGCTTAAGTGAATGCAGAAGAACTGAAATTATCCCATGCATATTATCAGATGATAGCACAGTGAGACTAGAAAATCAACAGCAAAAGAAAGCAAGAAATTTTGCAAACACATGGAAATTAAAAAATACTCTCTTGAACAGTCAATGAGTCTCAGGAGAAATTAAGAAATTAGACAATCCTAAGATCAAATGATAATGCTAATACGTACAACATACCAGAATCAATAGGACACAATTAAAGCACTCCTAAGAGGCAAGTTTATAGCTACGAATGCCCACATCAGAAAAACAGAGTGAGTTCAAAAAAAGAACCTTTTAATGCACATCAAGATCCTAGAATAATAAGAGTGATCCAAATCTGAAGCTAACACGAGGATGGAAATTATAAAGATTGGAGTAGGAATGAAATTGAGACTAAAAGATAAACAACACAAAGAATCACATGAATGAAAGAGGTAGTTCTTTGAAAGATTTAGCAAAATAGACAAACCCTTATCCAATCTTACAAAATAAAAATGAAAGAAAAAAACTAAATCCATGCAATTAGAAATGAAAAGGGTGAAATCACAACTGATTCTGCTGAAATCCAGAGGATCATAGGTAATTGACTGGAGAACTTGTACTCACATAAAATGGAACACTCAGAAGAAATGGATAGATTCCTACATACGTATGGACTACCAAAGCTGAACCAAACAGCTATAAAAATCATAAATAATCCAGTATCAGTCAATGAATTTGAAGAAGTAATTTTAAAAACTACCAACTAAGAAAACCCCAGGTCCTGACAGAGACTTCTGACCCACAAAACTGTGAGACAATACGTTTGTGTAGGACACCCAATTTATCATATGTGTGCATTGTAATGACAGCCCAAGGAAACTATTTTGCATGGCTTTTTAATCTCTTTTTGCTAGTCCTTGCCTCCTCATCACCTGCTACTCAACTGGCTTTCCTCAGTCTGAAGTTCCTCTGATTCTGATTCTCCTCAGGACCCGTCCCTGTCACTCTTTTTTGCTATTAGACCTATAATTAACTCAAGGGGAACATGACTTTACTGATGAGATATGAAGTGTGTACCTTGAGGAAACACACTACACTTTAAAGAACTACATGTATTTTCTAATTTATACATGTAAGAATCTGTGGAAAATTTATGTAAATGGATATTAAGGGTGTGGGATAGTGGTGAAAGAAATTTAAAATTGGATCAGGCCAAATGCATTCATACGGTTCATTAGGAGAGAGTCTGCATTTAATGTTGTAGCTTGGAGAACAGACTTACGGAAGTTAGGTGAGCAATGGAGTTTTAGGTCAAGTTCATCTCACAATGGGTCCAGTGGGTCCCAGAATTCATCTTGTGATTATTTCCGCCGTTGTAGTGGGCATAATTGTAATGGACATACTCTAAAGCTAAAGAAGCCCCAACAATGGTACTCTAACCTGGGAAATAAGGGCCATTATGATGGCAAAGGCCAAGTGGAATTGTCTCTACTAAGAAAATTGTTAACCCCAAGCAATGCATCCCTCCCAAAGGAATTGCACATATTAATGCTTGCACTCAAAGACTTGAAACATGCAGAAGTGATGATTTCTACCACATCCCCATTCAACTTTCCTCTATGTCCTGGGCAGAAGACAGAAAAATCTTCCAGAGTAATAGTGGACTATCATAACATTACCCAGGTATGACTCCAGTTGCAACTGTCCTACAAGATGTGGTTTCATTGGCTTGAGCAAATTAACACATCCCTTAGTACCTGACATGTAGCTACTGATCTTGAATATGTTTCTTTTTTCTCCATACCTGTAATAAAGACTATCAGGAGCAGATTGATTTTGTCTACCAAGATTAGTGATTTATCTTCATAGCCCTCCCTTAGGAGTTGTTATGGTTTATATCTAGGTGTCCCCCCAAAGCCTCATGTGCTTATAAGTAGGGTTTTGGGGAAGTGACTGGATCATGGGTATGTAAAACTGGATTAGTCTACTGCTGGGTTTATAACTAGATGTGATGTTGAGAAGTGAAGCCTCATGGAGGAGGTGGATCGCTGGGAGTGTGGCCTGGAAGGTTCTATGCCCTTCCTGCTTTCTTGAGCCCTCTCTGCTTCCTGCCTGATTTGCCATGAACTACTTCTCTGCTGCCAGGCCCCATTGCCATGCCACCCTACCTTGGAGCCAGTTGACTCTGGACTGAAACCTCGACAGACTATGAGCCAACACAAACCTCTCCTCCTTTAACGAGTGACTGTCAGCTGTTTTGTCCCAGTGATGAGAAAAGACAAGAGTCTATCAAATGTTGACTTACATCATAATTTTGTTCACAGGGATTCTGAGGTCTTTCCCTTCCACAAGGTATCGTGCTGATCCATTTCGCTGACGTTGTGCTGATTGGATGTAGTTAGCCAAAAAGTAGAAGCTACCCTAGATCTACTGGAAAACATTTTCATGCCAGAGGGTAGGAAAAAAATCTGAGAAAAATTCAGGGGCTCAAAAAGAAGAGGATACAAAAGACAAAACAAAAAAAGAAAATAATTAGAAACCTTGTATCTCAGTGAAATATTTCAGGGTCCAGTGATACGAGGCGAATCAAGGTATTCCTTCTAAGATAAAGGTAAATTGTGCTCTTACCTAACATCAGGAATGTCAGTGAAATGAACCACACTGATAGCCCAGGAAAAGATCAAACTTCAAAATCTGAGGTGAGATTTCTACTGAATATGTCTTTTTTGCCCTGCCAAAAATCAAAGACTTCTAAATTGAAAGATTGTAATTTGAACCATTATAAGACAGGAGCTATATTTCTAAATGAAATCACATTCACTGGTACTGAGATTAGGACTTCAGTTCATGTTTTTGGAGAATACAATTAAATCCATAATAAAACCTTAAGACATTAATTCAGTATATCAGTTGAAAATTTTGCCAGGTATTTGACGAAGCCATAAATATAATGAAATAGACAAAGACGACCAATTGGATGATCCAAAAAACCAAAAGAGAACATGGGAAAACGAATTGACTATCATCTGAGAATACACCACATAATACAACAACAGACTGTTATGAAAATACAGCAATCAGAGGAAAACTGCTCCTACAAACTAAAACATGAAATGTAAGAAACGGTTGATATGAAATGATGTATTTAGAAGATAAAGTTATAAAACTCTCCCAAACAATAAAAGCAAATGGTGAAGAAATGGTTACCATGAGGGAAAATATTTTTAAAAACGTGAAGGAATAATTTAGCAGGCATATTGTCTACCAATAAAAGTATGAAGAACACAGGAAAAGAGAAAATGGAAGATTCAATATGATAAGTATTCAATATGTAGCTGAAGAAAATGTTCCATAGCCCCAAAACTAGACAATTTAAGGTTTTTTAAAAAGTGATCTAAATGTTACATTAATAAAATACTGTTTCCTAGACAATTGGTTGTGCATGATATTCTTCGGTCTTGTGTCTTGGGTCTAGGAAATGCCAACCTAGAGAGAGGCAATGTGTAGCATCAGAGGGTATTAGAAGCTGATAAATCAGTTCCTTCCAACTGTTGATGATAAATTATTATAAAAGTACAATTACATACTCATCCAAACTGGGATTTGGATTTGAGATTAAATAATATGCTGAACGGCAAGCATATCTGAAATAATTGCGTGAGAATACTTAGTGGAAAAATTTGACAGGAATATAAGAAAGCAGAATGTGATGTATAAGAAGAGCAGCACACAAATATGCGCTTCATAATGCTGATGTATAATGCTCAAAAACAGTGAACAGTACAGTCATAAAATTCCCAACTAGCAGGGTGTGGTGCTATGCACCTATAACCCTGGCGCTCTAGGAGGTTAAGGCAGAAGATTGAAAGGACAAGCACAGCCTGGGAAGTTGAGTGACTTGGAAAAACCAGCAGCTGATCCTTTCCGTTCTTCAGAAAACTTTCTGCCCCCTTATGCTGTTATTTATGAAATCTGACTATCTTACAACTGCGACCCTGCAAAGATCACATGCTGGTGCAACAGTTAACGGTTCCAGCAGGAGTTAGCTTTCTACATTTTTCTCATGGAGTTACCTGACATGTGAGTGAAAGACTATGGACCAGGTCCAAACCACCCACCCACCAGTTGTAAAGAGACCTGATCAGTGCCACATGAAGGAGATGAGTCTCCGGCCTCAGACCTGCTCATTTTCCTCACCCACCAAACTGCAAGATTACATGTAATGAAATTGTTGCTTGAAACTACTAAATCTTGGAGCAATTTGTTATGCAGCAATAGATAACTAGAACAAGAAGATTAAAGATTCCTAGAAGTGGGTCCCTTTTCCACAGATGCTTTACTTGATCTGTGGCATCATAGAGAGACAGTGTAGGAAATCAGACCTTCTAATCTTCAGTCTTTCATTCATGACTTTTTGAATGCCATATCTGTAGAAATAATGCAAATCTGTTGCACTTATTTTTGCTCTGTCTGTCTTCTATTTTGGGGTTGTTGCATGCCAATTTGAGGATTAGAATTCCTTTAGATCTGTTGAATGGGAATTTAAGCTCCATTAGCTAAGATCCAACCATCTCTTATTTTAAACAATCTCATCTCAAATATTCTTGTTTCTATGATTGATACCATTTTGGGATTGGGAGTAATTCCAAATCTATTTTTTATCAGCTGAATTTAGATATAAGAGATAAGATTTATGAAACAGAGTAAGGTTTTACCACTTAACACTGATCCATGCCATCTCAGGTCAGTAACTCAAACTCTGAGTACTGAATTTGTGAATTTGCTATCATTTTTAAACAATAAAGTGAGGATAATCTCTTCCATCTGAAAAGGTATGTAATGAGGATATACAGAAAAAGTATGTGCCAAAAAATAACTTGGTGACAGATATGTTTTGTGGGTGTGTGTGCGTGTGTGTAGAGAGAATTTGACCATTAGAATAAATTTCTTCCAGGTTCAGGTCTCAATCTGTTTCTTTTTCAGTTTATTTCAACAGTTGCTGAGTGCCTGTTGGATTTTAGCACTATTCTAAATACTGGAAATATAAAGGTGAGCAAGTCACAACTTCTGGCCTTGAGGAGTTCAGAGATACAGGAGAAAATTAGACATCAAATCAGCTATATAAAGCCAAACAGCCTTGACCTGACACATTTACACATTTAACATGTAAGGGCACATTTACACCTTATGGAAGCTATAGTAACATAACACAAAATCCAGGAAAGAAATTAGAATATAAAATGATTAATGTGAAATTTAGCATGACAGATTTCCCCATAAGTATAGAGTGAGCAGGAGACAAAACATGTTCTAAATTGAAGAACAAAGATAATATTGTTGCTGGGGTGCTGCTCAGTGGTTAGAGCGCCTGCCTAGCAAGCTCAAGACCCTGAGTTCCAGCCCCAGCACCAAAAAAAAAAAAAGATTAAGTAAATCATAATATTAGGCAGAACAAGTCAAATACAGAAAGTTAAATATCACTTGGTTTCTTTTATAGAGGAAACTTAAAATACACACATACAAAAAAATGACCAGAATAAAGCATAAATGGTAGGAAACCAGAGTCTGACTTCTGGAAATGAGAAAGAGACTGGGGGAGGAAGGAGGCGAGAGAGGACAGAAGTAAGACAGAAGGCATTAAAGGGATTGAAAATGATCAATAACCAAGTTATTTTGTACTAATTTCCCAAAATGAACACCATTATTCTACACTGCAAATATGCACCAGAAACAAAACAAAGCACACCGCAAGAGAAACTCAAGTGAATTATACATGCAACATTAGCATAAGCTTTTGATATGTATGTTATAAAAGGCTAGGTATAGGAAGCCAGCGCTTTGTTGAAGAGTTGTAAAGAATGTAAAATTGAGCAGCTGGTTCCAGCAGTTCCAGCAGACATTTCCAAAATGGACCATGCTGTGGTGAGAAACTGAAACTGAAACTAATCCGGGCAACAGCTCAGGAGGCTGGCTAAGAAATACTTACACATGTGTATTTTATGTCTGATCCGGGAGCTCCAAAATCACCTAGTCTCCACCCTCAAGGACATACAATATTTGTATGACATATATTTGGCCAGAGGATATTACAGGAAAATGAGGAAAATAAAATGTAGGAAACAAAAACTCCCATCTGCACTGTCTTCCAGGCCCTACCTTCTGCCTCCTGAACTTTGTAGAGAAAGCTGCCTTTCCAGAGGAAAGAGTTCAATGCAGAGTATTTAGAAGGAAATAGTCCGTTATCATATATATACGCTAGCACTTCCTTTGTGCAAAAGTATGAGCTGAAAACCGTCCTATAATCCTAGTGTATGAAATCATGCAAATTATGTTTCTAACACAAACAATTTTTTCAACAAATGATTTTCATGAACTTTTAAGATCACATACAGCTTTAATGACTTGTTATCTTGAAGCCAAGATTTCTTTGGGATCCATTAATTTTACCTAAAGTAAAATTTTATTCTGTCCTTCAAATTTGATTACTAAACTCAAATACGTCTATTTTCATACAAAGGTGAGTTTGGTTAGCAGATAATGATCTGATTCCCTGCCCTTATTACTAGTCTTCAAAACAATGGAAAATACATGTGTAATTATTTGAGTATTATGTTCTATGAATGTCCCAAACGGAGGTAAGTAATATCTTTTTCAGATCTTTAACAGTTATTGGAATATAGGTAAATTAATATTGAGATAATGACTTAAAAGTGTCTTAAGGTAGCTCTATCTAAATAACATTAGAATATTTAATAAAAAAGATATAAAGTTAGGATTTAGGATCATATAAGACAATTTAATGTGTTTTTTAAAGAATATTTCAATATTTGGTTGGATATATTTTTCCATGATTTCCATCTTTCCTATTTAGATATGAAATTCAACAATATTTTATAATGATATAATTAATTGAAACTAGGGAATTTTTTTTCTGCTAAGGATCTATTTTTTAATTTTTATTTTGCTGTTTGTGGAAAAATATTTATTAGAGAATGTGAGTAAATGCAGATGATCTAAAAATATCTACTTAGAAGATTTGATATGTAAGAAGAAATATATTTTGTTTACATATCTCTAAGTACAAGATTTTTTTATTTTCTATTTATGAATCTTACTGTTGACTTTTCAACACTTTGTGTTTATTCATTATTTTAACTTGTTTATAATGACGTTATTCTATGAAGTTTTAAGTAAAATAAATACTTGAATTCTTTAGGGATTGAGGATATTATGGCCAAACTTTTTTCACAGAGCAAACATAATAAAGCCTAAGGGACCTTTAGCTGAAGATTTCCTGCCTTATGTGGGGCAGAATGGGATCTCAAGGAAGCTATTGCCCATGGAAATCTCTCTCAACCAGTAAGGAATAAGAGTTGGTGCTTAAATAAAATAGCTTTCTTGTCCCTTGAATGGAACAAGTTTGAGGTACATTCTGTGTCCCCCAGAGGACTCAATTGAGGTTTAATCCTATTTTTCCAAGTAGTAACTTTCTCATTAATATGTTCTGAATTTGTTGTCTTCCTTTCCCTGTCTCACTTCCACACTCCTCTAAGGATGCTTTTTGGCATCACCATCAAATTAAAATACACTCACACCCTTGGTTCAGAGTCTGATTCTAGGAAAAGTCAGTCTAACAATGAATGAATATGTTTCCTTCAAAGGAGATGAATGTTTTAGGCCTTTTTTAACTCCCACCAATCTTTCTATCATTCTCCAACTATGTCAACATTATTATTAGTTTATCTCAGGATCTTCATTGTTTTTATTTTTCTCTTATTGCTTTTTCCCTGTTTTGATAGTGATTATATATGTATATTAAAAAGTAAGTATTACTAATTATTCCATTCTCTTAATGCATGAATTGTTTCTTCCAGAAGTGTTTTCAAGAATGGCAGTGTGTGAGGCTGAGGGTGTAGCTCAGTGGTAGAGTACTTGCTTAACAAACACAAGGGCTGAATTCAATACCCAGCACTGTGATATTCATCATCATCATCATCATCATCATCAAAAACATATGTAATTAAACCTCTGAAATCTCATGTGCTTGAGAACATCATTTTACTTTCATATGTAGGTCTTCCAGTCCTTTAAAATATTCTGTTGTTCTTTTACTTCTGTTGTTGCTATTGAAAAACCTGATATCATTTTAATTCTTAATGCATTGTAGATTGTTTTGATGCATACTATGGGTGTATCCAGATGTCTCCCCAAAAGGCTCATGTGCTCATAGGTGGAGCTGGATCTAGAGTTTGTGAATATGGAGTAAAGGTGTGTGATAACTGGATAAACCCATTAATTAGCACATCTTCTGGATTTACCAAAGACAGAAGCCTCACCCTGAGTGCGAGTGGTACCAACCAAAAGGTTTGTAGCCAGGATGGAATAAAAGAGAAAGGGTACTTTGCTGCTTCCTGCCCACCCTGACTGTTTCTCCTCTGCCGTGCCCCTCTGTCATGCTGTACTTCCTTGGAACGAGCTGACTATGGACTGAAACATCTATGAACCATGAACTAAAATAAACGTTTCCTCCTTTAACTTGTGAGTGTCAGTTCCTTTGTCCCAGCAATGAGAAAGTAACTAAAACAATGCATATCTCTGGAATCTTTTAGAGTAAATTTTTCCTGTGTGTAGTTTATTTTTACAATATCTACAAAATCAAATTGTCCATATGATTTATTGTTAAGATAATACAAATTCTATTTGGCACTCAAAAATTGTTACTATTAAAGAGAAATAGTGGCAAGGCCACAATAGAGGCAAAGGCCAGTGTCACTTGAAGGGTAAATGTGACCTCTATGGAGATAGGTGTGTCACTTAGATCTTGTTTTATGTCATAGTTGCTTTCCCCATTGTTAAAACAAATACCCAACACCCAAAGTTAAAGGAGGAAACGATTATTTGGCTCAAAGTTTGAAGAGGCTTCATTCTGTAGTCGGCTCGCTCTAAGGCAGGGTGGCAGGGCTGAGGGGCATCACAGAGGAGAAACAGTCCATAGTGTGGCAGAGTTGGTAGAAGGCATCAAAGAGCAAAGCAGCAGCCTGCCTTTCCCTTTTATCTCATCCAGACTACAAACTTTTTGGGTAGTGCCACCCAAACCCATGGTAGGGTTTCTGTTTTTGGTAAATCCATTCAGCCACACCCAGAACCATGCTAATTCCAGTCAGTGAACTAATTTACTCCCACATAGCCTTAATCCCAAGTATAGCACACTTTAGATCCAGCAAGCTCCGAAAATCCCCACCAGTGAGTGCATGGGGCTGGTGGGGGGGGGAGACAACTAGACACTAGCCATAGCATTTTAGTTTCTTTCTTCGTTGTTGGGACAAAATGCTTGTTTATCTTGTGCTGACGCATGCTGGGAGTGCTTAACTTTCTTTTCATTTGTATAGGGGCTTGCAGCTAAGAGTCCGGCTTTAAATCTCAGAGGAGATTTTGGCCTTGGACTTTTCAGCAATGCTGTGACTGTTAGGATTTTGGCAACTCTTGGAGATGGACTAAATGCCTTTTACATAAAGGGATATGTAAAAGATTCTTTGGGGGTCCAGGGGCAGAATGTTATGGTTTGTGTGTAGATGTCCCCTCAAAGCCTCATGAGGTTTTAGGTGGGGCTTTTTCAAAGGTGGCTGAATCTAGAGTGTGTGATGCTGGGATTAAGGGTGTGTGATTACTAGATCAATCCGCTGATTGGTTTGGCACCGCCCTAATCCTGGCAGCCTGGATACATGAGATAGAAAGAGGCTTGCCTATGCCTTGCTTCCCCGCTTCCTTGCATCCCTTGCTTGCCTTGCTACCTTCTGCCTGTCTGCCGTGCCACCCTACCTTGGATCCAGCCAATTGTGAACTGAAACCTCTAAAAACTGTGAGCCAAATAAACCTTTCTTCTCCTAATTATGGGTGTCAGGTATTTTGTTTCAAGAGAAAGTAACTAATACTCAACACCCACAATTTAAGGAAGAAGAGGTTTGTTTTGGCTCACAGTTTGTAGTTTTTAGTCCATAGTTGGCTGGCTCCAAGGCAGCATGAGATGGTAGAGAGGCATGGCAGAGGAGAAAGATTTCAGGTACTGTGACAGGAAATAGAGATAGATAGATGAAGGAAGGAGGGAGCAAGATAAGGTAATACTTTGGTTCATGAATGCTTCTGTTTGCAAACAATTTGGTTCTCAAACAACAGTGTTTGGCAAAATTTTGCTTCCTTTCACAAACCGCACTGGGTGACACACATGACCACGGCCATCTTCTCCACACAAACACAAACACAGACATCTCCCTCAAAATAATAAAACAAATTAAATTCATAAACCGAGGTACCTCTGCATATTTTTCTAGGCTATGCAGCCAATGACCCACCTCCTCTGACTAGGTATTACCTCCCAACATCACATTTAACTATAAAGTCATCAAGAGACAATCCACTGAAAAGCATTGAGCACCATGATCCAATCACCTCCCCCAAATTCCACCCATGAGCTCATGAAATTTTGGAGGAGGAGACATCTGGATATGAACCATAATAGGTTTCTCCTCAAGAGAGAAGTTGACACAGGCCTGTAGTGAGTTGGCAGCCTCCAACTCTCTCCCATTTTATCTCTGGGAAACTAAGTGAAATGGGTTTCTAGGTGAGTAAGCATAGTAAGAATACTAAAGCACGGCAAATTGTTCCCAAATTTGAAACGCTTCTGTGAGCAATCCTTGCCCTGGAGTTGTCCTTTGAGCTGACAGATTTTTCTCAGAGCTGCACCATAGTCTATGCCTCCCCCATCTTTCTTCCTTTTGCCTCTCTCAGGTGTCAGGGTGTAAACTGTGGACTACAGGCTATCTTTGCCTAGCCTTACTCCCTCTGCTCGTCATATCACACCTCCATTATATCTCTTGTGTTTCAAACTTCACTGTGATGTGTGCTTCTGGGCAGACCAGAACTGACATAAATAAGTGCATTATTTATTGAAGTAAGAATTTCAGCCCAGAAGACTTGCATCTGATTCCCCGCACCCAATGATGCCACAGGATTTGTTCTACTGTAATCCAGCATTCTGTACTTTTCCTATTCTCTGTTTCATCAGGGCTTGCTATGTGGTAGTAAATTAGTCCACTGACTGGAATTAGCATGGTTCTGGGTGTGGCTGAATGAATTTACCGAAATGAGCTTGGGGCTCTAAAAAACAGATATTTTAGAAAATGGGATTCCTTTTACTATAGTCCTTGCTGGCTTGACATGGCATATTTTATATGTGTAGTATAAACAGAATGTAAATGCTTACCATATCTTTTTAACCCATTCATAGTTTACCAAAAAGAACAGTTTTGCCACAGTAGATCACAACTGAATTATAGGTTTGGCAGTACTGATTGCAACGTTCCTGTTTACTTCCTTAACTTTAAGAAATCTGCGAGCGGTTTCTGACTCACTGAGTGCTAACATTTTCCACCTTCAGCGTGTGTTATGCCTTAACACTAAAATTTAAGATTTCAAACACTAGCAAAATATGCTTATAGATTGTAAGAGAACATTCATAAAGAAAACTGAAGAAAACTAAACTGAAGAAATCTAAACAAAACTAAAACAAAAATAAGAATTGTTTAAAAAGATCTGATGTATTTTGGAAATACTCTTTACCAATATCATTTTAATATTTATTTTAAAGTTTGTTTTTAATCATATAGTAATTGTATATGCTTATGAAGTATAATGTGACATTCTGATACAAGTATATATTATAGGAAGATTCACTCAAGTTGATTAACATATTTATCACTTTACAAACTTGTGATGAGTATGTTACAAATCTGCCGTTCTTTTAGTAATTTTGAAATATGCACTCCATCGTTCAAATTGTGATACCAAGCAGAGCAATAGATCATTAAAATCTATTTCTCCTGTCTAACTGTAACTTTCTTCCTCTGACCAACATCTTCCCTATCTTCTTTCCCTCTTTTGCCTCCCCCAGACTCTTGTAACCATTTTTCTACTCTCCACTTCTGAGTTCAGTTCTTTTATTATTTATTTTTTTAATTGATTTTATTGGTACACTTTGATATACATAATGAGCACATTCATCATAGGGACTTTGTATCTGTATATAATAGATATTGATTCTTTTCTTCCCCATTTCCCTCCCCTCCCTTCAACCTTTCTCCCCCTTCTCATTTACAAAAGCTTTGTTTCCTTTTTTCCCTTCTATTCTCTTTTTTGCTTTTCTTTTCCTTTCCTTCCCCCCTCCTCTCCCTTGTTTTCCTTTCCATTTGAACATTCTTTTTAGTTCTTTTAAATCTACATATAAATGAAACATACAGTGTTTGTCATTCTGTGGCTGTCTTATTTTGCTTATCATAATGTCCTCTTATTCCATCTAATATGCTTATTTTTTTACATTAAAACATATCCGTTCAGTTTAATGTAAAGAACCTCCCTAGCTATACTTTTAAGGTTACCTCTAGTAACTCGACTTTGATAAAACATCAAAAAATTTATAGCTACCTCCTCCCCAGTCCATTCAAATCATTAGAGTTTATTGTAAATAGTTCTTATTTCTTTAGTTTGAAGATTTTCTCTAATTGCAGGTACTCAGTCTGCCAACATAAAATTTTGAGACATCTTATGAAAAGTGTGTGGTTTGTAGTGGCGTGATTATGATTGCTTATATCTCAGTTTTAATCATGTGTTAGTGTGCACGCTGACTCTTTCACTTTGTGGTGAGCACTGAATGTTTGGCACCATTGTTCTTATGCAAAATAGACTACTGTGTAGATACTTCACTGAACTCACCGCTTATTTTTTATGTCCACAAAACCACAGAGTTACTTGGTGTCATATAACAGCTGTACTGCAGCAGAGTTTTACTCAAGCCAAACTTGCACTTGGAGTGTATTCTTACTGTAATATTCCAACGTTTTCTTCAGACTTTTCTTGGAAGAAAAATGTTTTCTATTATCCTCTCTCCTCCTGTTGTGTGTGTGTGTGTGTGTGTGTGTGTGTGTGTGTGTGTGTTTGTGTGGGTGATAGAATAATTTTCATAGATGCATTTGATGTTGAGTGCAATGTCTAATATTTTTATCTTAATTTACGATTTAATGTTTCACAATGCTTAGCAATTAAATAATACAAGGTTGACTAGAAATTCTGTTAGAAGTTGAAAACAGGATAAAAAATGAGTGTATTTCAAACAGCTGAAAAATTACTACTAGTTCTGACTAGTGATTAAGTCTCTTGAGACCCTGTAAACTATTTCCCCTTAAAACTGCAGCCTAAATTTTGCTGCGGCTTCGCTGTTCCTCTTGCGCCGCCTCCTTTTCCTTTACCACTTCCTCCCCCTCCTCCTTCAGAAACATGCTCGATGCTAGTCTCACTTTCAAACAGTGAAACCAAGTGTTGATGAACGAAATGGTCCTTTCTATTCAGAAATTATAAATATGTTGGATGGATCTAGATCTCCTAATCTATCCAAAATGGTCATTTGTAGGCTACAGGGATTTGTCTGAAGTTGGTGAGCTTACCCAAATTATGAAATCTCTTACTTTGGCTAGTGTGACTGGTTATCTGCCTTCTATTTCTATCCACATGTTAGATCGCTAGCCCCTCCCCCAAAGGGTAAAAATACAAGCTACACAGGAGCATGAGGGGGAAGTGGTAGCAAGGATGTTGGTACATGACCTCAGTCTTTCTAGGCTCGTTATTAAGACATTGGGAGGTGTTCAAGTGTTAACAGGCTTTTAAATAAAGATCTTTATGGAAATGTTAGTAGCTGGAATTTCAGTGTTTGGTAGTTCTTATTGTTTCCATACAATACCCTAATTAAATAAAATCATTTTTCATTTATTGATAAATCCTTTCATCTTTCTACAATTATTTAAATTTTTACAATATTTATTCCAGAGTTTTGCTAAGCAATAAGCAAATGAGGGATGGGGCTAAAGGGTGTGACATGACTTTTGCTCCTAAGGTTTTAAGAGTTTGAGAGATCAAAGTGAGAACAAGAGTCACAGATGAAATAGAACTTGTGTTAAAGGTAAACACAGGACACAGAGGGGAAAACAAGTTGAATATCTGGAGGAAAATAAAAGAGATTTTATGAAAGAAAAATTGTTTCAACTGAGTTTAAAATAATAAGAAAAATTGGTCAGGGACCCTGACCAGTTAATTTAACTAGAAAATTAAGTATATGAGTTTGGGTCACAGCATGAGATAAAGTTGGAGGTCTCCCCTCCATACTGCTCAGCCTGATACATCAGCAGTATGGAGCCCTCACAGGCAATGGGGAGTCACTGAAAGATATAAACAAGAGAAAACTTGAATTTATTTTGAGTTTTAAAAGATGGCTTCCGCAAATTTTATGGAGGATATATTTCATTTGGATGAAACTGAATGGAGGGATAGTAGGAAAGAGATGATGAGATCTTAAACTTGGGGATAGTAATAAGAAATGGAGAGCAGGAAATTGATGAAAGACTTATGAAAACACTAACTCATTGTGCGTCTGAAGAGAAAGGAAGTTTGAGGAAGCATCCCAGCTTTCTGGCTTAGTCGTGTGTTTTTCTGGTATATTGGAGATACTAAAAGAGATAGGGAAACTTGGAAGGGATGACTGGAGCAATAAACAATAGTAATGAGTTCAGATTTTATATGCTGAGTGTGAAATGTGTAAGGGTACGCAGCGAGAGATGTCCACCAGACAGGCTACAGGACAGCTGGGAATTGTTCCTGCGGCCAAGCACCATCCCAGGGTGACATTTTCATTTGTTGCAATGTGGCATCTCTTTACCTGTGCAGAGCACAATTTGTACTCTGTATGTGGTAATTACATTGTTTGTCTAAAATTTAAAAAAGATGTGTAGACTGAGACAAAAGATTTCATTTATTCTTTTAACAACTTTTTGAGTGCCTGTAATATGCCCGATACCACAATGATGAGCAAAGTCCTTACTCTCAATGGATTTATATTCTAATGGAGGAGACAGCGAGCAAAAGAATATATGATTTAATGTCAGGCAGTAATAAGAACAATTACTAATAAATCATGTAGTCAGAGGGGAACTATTCCAAGTGACTTAAAAACAGGAGGTTCCTAAAGAAGTGACTGAATCTAGACTTGGACAGGAATAGTATAAACCAAACTTAGAATGCCTTCTCATACTAGAAAGTGAGAGAGGAAGAAAAATGGGGGGGGGCAAAGAAACAGAGAGAGAGAGAAAGGAGGAGAGAGAGAGAAAGCCAAGGAAAGAAAAAGAGAGAAGGAAAGAAATAGAGAAAGAAAGAAGAAAGAATTTTATCACTGAATGTATTGTTGTGTGTTAAAAAGACTCAGAAAGGAGCTTTAAGAATCTTTTCATCAGCCCAGACACACATAAAAGTCACAACTACTATTATGGGAATAAAATGGTTTACTGTAATAATTTGTATTTACATGAACATGACAAAGCTGGGGAAGAAGCCAAACGATCACATCACTAACGTTCTCAGCCTAATCTTGGAGTGGCTAGAGAAGTAAGAATTAAAGAAGAAATTTGAGAAGCTATCAATCTACCTAAAATGAGCAAAGCAGGCGCTGACACAGAGGTACGTGAAACCACTGAATATTTGCTTTCACTTTCAAATTTCAAATAGTAAATAAATTTCATACAAAAAGTGATTCTGAGAAGTGCAGTTTACAGTTTTAGAGTGTGTGGCACAGGATCCCACTTTCCAAATATGGAAAATTTGAATATCACATAAGAATAATAACTGCAATTGACCATAATGCATCATGTAATTAAATGTCAGAGTTAACAATAATCCTGAAGTAGACTGATTGCAAAAATACCCTCAATAGGGGCTGGGGATTTAGCTCAGTGGTAGAGCGCTTGCCTAGTAAGTGCAAGGCCCTGAGTTCGATCCTCAGAAATCCTCCCTTAAGAAAATGCCCTCAGTAAACTGGATGTGGTGTTGCATTTCTGTAATCTCAGCACTCTGGGAGGCTGAGGCAGAAAGATAACAGTTTGAGCCAAGTCTGGGCAATTTAGTTACTTAGCAAGACCCCATGTGAAAATAAACAAAGAGGGCTGGGAATATATCTCAGTGGGAAGGCCTGGGTTCAAGTCCTAGTACAGTAAAAAAAAAATTGCCCAGTGATTCCCCTCCCTGTATCTGTGTCCCTCGCAATGTGACAGAAGTGGAGTATTTTTCTCCTCTCATGAACTGGTGGGCCTTGTAACTGGCTTTCACCAACAGAATGTGCAGAAAGGACAGGGTGCTGATCACTGTAGCTTTTCAATGAGTCTTAATAGCAGGTAACATTAGTCTTTAATATGCCCTTCTTTGTCCAAGTTGCTGTGAATATTCTAGATCTTTCCTATACCCATGTCAATTTTACAAAACAGACTTGCACTGTTAGCAGAGATTGCATAGAATTTATAGATAGATTTGAGGAGAATTAACATCTTGACTATATTGAGTCTTCTGGTTTGCCAGTATGGTAAAATTCTCCCTTTATTTTCACCTTGTTTACTTTTTCTCAAGAACATTTTGCAGTTATAGATGTACCAGATCATCTATTGTAAGATTTATACTAGTTCCTTTTTCTGCTATCTTCAGTGCCATATTTTAAAATTTTATCCCCCTCCTCTACTTTTTTTTTTTTCTCTTGGTACTGGGAATTGAACCTAAAGCCTGTTCTGTGAGCTATACCCTCCAAACCCATTATTATTATTTTTTAAATTGTTGAGACAGGGTTTTACTAAGATTACAAAATTGCCTAGGCTGGGCTCCAACATGTGACCCTCTTGCTTCAACCTCCTAGAGTGTTGGGATAAGGGGTGTGTGCCACCACGTCTTACTCCTAAATTTCAATTTCTAATTCTTCATTGCCAGTGCATAGAAATGAAGGTCAGTTTTTGTAAATTGTTCCTCTAGCTTATAAATGCAGCTAAATTAATTGTTTTATAGGTCATTTGTAGATTTTGTTGGATGTCTATATATATTACCTATTCAAGTGCCAATAAAGAAAATTTCGTTTTTGTTGTTCCTTCTAAACTGTATGCCTTTTATTTATTTTTCTTGCCTGTTTTTACTAGAACTTTTAGTACAATGTTAATAGAAGTGGTGAGAACTGAAGTTTTTTGTTTTGATTTATTATTCTTGACCTCGGGGGGAGAGCATTCAATCTTTTGCCATTACCTACAGTGCTAGATGTAGATTTTTCATAAATTTTAAAATTTGTTTGTGGATTTCCCTTCTTTTTCTATTTTGCCATGATTTTTTTTTTCTTTAAAGAAAGCTTTATTTGCTGCATACATCCTAAGACTGTACCGTAAAGGGAGCAGGAGCTAAAAGGCCTTTCAAATACAAAGCAACTAAAGATAACTAAACTACTAGCATATTTGGAAATGGAACTCTAAAACTTTTTTTTTAAAATTTATATCATTTGTTCTTAACCCTAAAAAAGAAGTTCACATTTCAAGCTACAAACTTACCCTAGTAGTATACAATGAAATGGTTTTGAAACAGATAAAGCAGGAGGCTCACTGACACTTAACTGGCCATCACCAACACTTGTTTTTTTTAAGGTAGTTTGGTAGTGGCCATGTTAAAATACCATTTTTTTGTGTTTTTTTTTTCTTTTTTTTGCAAATAGCTTACAGGCACATGTAAAATACAGTCAGAATGTTGGCTCAGAGTTTCATCCAGCAAACCTCTGTGACAATCCTTTCCTGGAAGAGAGTTCTTCTTCCTCAGGAGCCAAGAGATGTGGATCTGATCCACACTGCATTTTGCTGAGCTCCATTCCAAAAGATTGGGGTTTGAATGCAGCTTGCTGGGCACCTCACCAGGAACACTGTACAATCACATTCTGTCATTTAAGAATGAGGGAAAGGAATGTCAGGAATGTTTAAAGGCCTCAGCAGGCATTCAATAATTTTATAGAATAGTTAAATAAATATTCCTTATATATAAAAACCCATCAAGCTGAGGGAAAAAAGACATTTGGGAATCTCTTAATTAAAAAAAAACCTAAAAATATTTGCTTAGGGCATCATCCTATTATTAATTCACAAGGAAGAATTCAGCCATCAGCAAAACTCCAGTGAGTGGATTTGATAGACCTCTAATGTGACCTCTAACACTGCACACCTCACTTCCTTGATAGAGCCTTTAAGAATAGTCCAAGTTAGTCCATTTCATAAAATAGATGACGATCTGAACATTTTACTGTATTTTACATTCGCTCTGCTAAATAAAAGTCTTTAAACAGCCACAAAACACTGTAACAGTATATTCACTTCCTAATAAAACAAACCCTTCTAACAATACTGAAATAAAATGGCTTCGTTTTGTATTAAACTATATAACATGGAACTTCTGCAACATAAGAGGACTAGAAGTTGGCGTTAAAGGATATTTATGAACTTCCGTTAACTCCTACAGGCCTCTCCTCCTCCTGGACTTGCGCCTGCCCATGTTCACCTGCCAAGTGTGCAGAGCTGCAGGAAAGTCCCACTCAACACTCTTGCTGAGGAGCCCTCGACACACACAGATCCTTTGCATGAAACATAATAAAGCAACCAGACACTTAACTTTCTCCTGACAAGAGTCTTTAGGGTCCTGCGTACAACAACATACATTCTCTGTCTCTAAAAGTCAAACTTCAAAGACAAATAAGATGAAAGCATTAGAAAGGGAATTAGAGTTTCATATTGGACAATTACATAGCTACACAAAAATGTCTTGCACAAACATGTTAAAACCTTGTGTTTACATGTACTTTGCTACTGAAAATAGCACACATAGAAGAGATTATCTCCCCAAACAGAACAATGACAACAAAAAACCCTAACAAAAGCCCAGGAAGAAGTATAAAAGCCACTGGTTGTTTTCTCTTTCAGAGTTCGCCATTTGTCCCAGACTTGCCAACTTGGAAGCTGGGTGGGTGGTACAGGAGAGGCCGGTAGTAGCGGAGGACGTAGTGAATAATGAAGGCACATGGCAGAGCCCAGGGGAATGGTGGCAGGTGAGAGCTTTCCAGTGTCTGGACAAAGGTTGTGGGGAGTCTTTCTCATGTTGGCCTAAGGAGACAGCCAGTGTTTAACTGATGGTACTGCCGTCAACCCTTAACGCCGGTGGAAATACAGTGGAAGTTTTACTCATTTTCAAATTCCGCTTTCCATAATCACCTTTAAAATATCATCTTATGTAGTATTTTAAAGCACTCTGGTTTGGGTCTTTAAATATCGAATGTATTTTTCAAAATAGTTCCCAGCTGCTCAAGTGTGCTTTTTAGATATATAGCCGACATATTATTGAAGACACTACAAAATAGAAATATTTGGAATGCAGAAGTTAAGAAAATAACATGCATACTGAAGATATATCCTTAAACAAAACAAAACAAAACCACTGTGTAAATGTAGTACAGCATACAAATTTTTTCAAAGATAGTGTTAAGGCACAGACCACTGCAAATTTCTTAGAAATGAATGAACGCAGGCCTGCAAAGTGGAAAACAGTCTTTAAAAACTAGCGAACTATTTCGCGTATATGAAAGATTTGTGTGAGGTATCTGATAACATTTTTCGCTTTCTGGTTTCACGTGTGTGCTAATCCAACATGTTCTTTCTTTATGAACAGTAAAGCGTTCCTTCAGCGGTGTCTTTGTGGCGAGTCTTTCTCTCGTCGCCGGTCTCAGTGTCTCTGCTAGACGTGGTGACCCGGGACCTGAACAGCGCGGCGGGAAGGGGAAGGCCGGAGGGAGCGCTGCTCCTTGTCCACCCGCCTGGCCCGCGCAAGCTCCGGCGGCGGGAGCCCTCCGGATCGGCTCAAGCGCACGAAGGCGCCGCGGAGCTTCTCCACGCGCGCCACCAGCCGGGGTTGAACCGGCCGAAGTTCTTCTTGATAGTGTCCTCAGGGATCTGGATCCTGAGGTTGCGCATGTAGAGGATCTTCATGGTCTCCGTCACGTCGTCGTCCGCGTCGGTGTCGGGCTCGGGCCAGTCCGCGGCCACCTGCTGGCCCCACAACCTGCCGGGCAGGAGCCCGCGGCGTGCCCTGCCGCGGCGCGGGGCTCACACGCTGAGGTCCAGCATGCCCTCGGTGACCCTGGCGATCTCCCTCAGGACTTTGGGATTGCCGCCGATGAAGAGGCGACACTTTGCAGCACGGGGCGGCAGCGGCCCGCCGGATCTCGCAGTCCTGGAGCTCTTGCACGGCGCACTCGGCCTCGTGCTTGCTGCGACACGAGTTCGGCGCAGCCGCGACTCTCGCGGTCGGCGTTCCGCAGGAGGCGCAGCTCCTAGACGCGGCCCGCGGCCTCGAAACACGAGCACCAGCTCGTCCTTGTACACGTCGCACGGGATCTTGCCCACGAAGACCTCGCAGCCCCCCGGGGGGTGCGGGCCCTCCCAGCCGGGGGCGGCCCTGGTACTTGAGCTGCCGGTTCTCCCGCACCATCCGGTAGCCGTGCGCTCCACCGTCAGCAACGCCGCCAGCGCCGCCTCCTTGAGTGCGCCCGCCACGCCCACAGGCGCTTTGCCCCGGACGGGGCGGCCGGGTCGCTGCTCACGGCTGCGGTGGAGTCCGCTGTGGTCCTAATGTCGAAAGCCTGCACGGCTGGAAGACACTGAAAACCACCAGCTTGATCGGTCTGCTTCCTTCTCAGTTACGGAACAAGAGCACACAGGCAAATTCAGACAGCTCGCTTGGGATTTCTCGGTTCAGTCTTTGGAGTCCCATTTGGGACAAATCCAAGCCTCCTTAGCGAGCCGAGAGGTTGCTGCGCGGTGCTGGTGACCAGGTGCAGGGTGTCCGTTCAGATCTCTGTTCTTCTGGCTGGAGTTCTGAATCACCAGTTTCTCGAGAAACACGAAAATGGTCCCAAGATCAAAGAGAGAGGGGATCAGATGTTTGAGCAGGTGCAGATTACGACCGTCCGGTTTCAGCCTCAGAAAACAAACTGCTCTTCCTGATGGTTCTGGGCTTCCCTGGTCCTCCCCTCATGGCAGGGCCTGGGGCCCGCGCGCTGCTCCTTCTGAGTGTTTCATCTGAATGCTCTCTGACTCAAACTTGTCATTCTACCCCCTCAACCTCCTCAGTGCCTGGAATGACAAACGCGTGCCTCTACGCCAGGCGTACTTTGAATCTTGAATGTTATACTGGCCTTGTATTTACGGGATAAACTTTACTTTTAAGAAAATATTGTATTGTCCTTATATATTGTTCGATTCTATTTGGTAAATCTTTGTTTAGAAACTTTAATCTATATTGATTATGGATATTATTTTTTCTTTTGCAGTGACTTGGTTTGGCTTTTTAGCCTAATAAGCGAGGATCATAGAAGGAGTTGGGATGGGTTTCTTGTACTGCGAGGCTTGAAATTGCATGTGCTACCTTGACATGTCTGAGCCTCACAGAGTACTAATGCCTCCTGTCGAATTGCCCTGCTTTTACCGGACATGCCTCTCACTCCCTGGGAAAGAGTCTCTGCCCAGCTAGCTCCTCTTTAGCTAGATCAGCCTCACTCCACCTTGTCCCCCACCCAACAGTTTTCATCTCTTTGCCAGGCAAAACACTGAAACAAGACAGTAACATCCTGCCATAGAAACCGTCAGTCATTCCATCCTGTTCCACTGCCGACCCTACCTTGAGTATTCCTTACTGTTCACGCTTCCCAAGTGGAATCTCTGTGCAGCTCTATGTAGCCTGATGGGTCATCGTCTGTTGGCCATGAATCGTGCGCCTAATAGATTGCTCTTCATCTCCTCCAGTGTCAGGTATTGTAAGTTCCTCCATAATACATGATGTAGGGTGGGAATCCTTTCTTCACTAATAGGGCAAATAGGAAATGGTCAGAACATTCCTGTAATTCAGCTTCTGTGAGCGTGTGTGCATGAGTTGTGTGAATTCTTTTTGCTTTTTGATTTCATCTGGGTTGTGAATTTATAGGGATATGGTTGTTCATATTTCCTAATTACCCTTTAATAACTGTAGATTCTGTTGTGAAGTTTCATTTCTCATTGTGTTCTCTTTTTTACTTGAATGGCTTGGCTATCTGTTTATGAGGTTTATTGATCTTCCCAAAGAACTAACTTTTGGTTTCATTTGTTTTTCTCTATTGCTTTTCTTTTTTCCTATGTTATTGGTTTCTGTATGTTTCTGTTCTTATGTTTGTCACATCCTTTCTTGTATTGCTTTGAGTTTAATTTGACCTTCTTTTTAATAGTTTCTTACCATACAGGCTGAAGTCATTTATTTCAGATTTTTTTCTTTTCTAATATTGGTTTTCAGTAATAAAGTTAGCCATGAGCAATTCTTTAGTAGCATTTCAACCACATTTAGTGTGTTGCTTTAACATTTAGTACAAAACAGTTTCTAACTTTCCTTTAGGTTTCTTCTTTGATGGACTAATTAGTTAGAGTCACATAAATTAGTTTCCAAATGCTTGGAGATATTTAGATAATTTTTGATACAGATTTTTAATTTAACCTGTGATTAATGACCTCACTTTATATGACTTTAATGCATCTGAATTGAGAATTGTTTTGTAGTTCAGAATATGGTAAGATTTCTAAAAGTATTTAATATTTATATTCTGCTATTCTTGACTGTTATATTCTATAAATATTGTTGAATGTTAAATATTCTATAATGTTAGGTCAAGTGGTTACACTATTCTATATTCTATATCATGTATTAGTAAACTTTAAAGTGAAAAATACTTTAGGCTTTGTGGGCCCCAGAGTCTGTAACAATTACTGCACTTGTAAAAAGAAGCTGAAGTCATTTGTTTGATATATTTTCCCCCTTCTTTTCTTAGTTACAGCAAAGTGCTATAAATTTCTTTCTAGTTAGTGTCTTAGTGGATTTTCCCAAAGTTTGATATGCCATATTTTTATTTTCATTGACTATAAAATTGGTACTTAGTATTAAAATTTATTCTTAAATACTACTCTTCTGTTGTGAAAGCAAATGTAGACATTATGGAAGTAAAGGAGCTTGTCCCTGCTTCAATAAAACATGCTTACAAAAACAGGAAATGGAGGATAGATTTAGCTTTCAAGTTGTAGATTGTTGACCTTTGTTTTAACTCACTACTGATTTCCCATCTACCTGGTTCATCAGTTATTGAGAAAATGGCATGAATAATAGCATTGAAATCTCAATCTGCGAAGGACCTGCGTATTTCTTTTTGCACTTGTATTAGTTTTTGTTTTGCATAGTTTAAAACTGTTGTTAGGTGATTAAACATGTAGAAGAATAAAACTGACTAACTGGCCACCTTGAAAATTTTTTCCAGTGTGAATTTTTTTTTTTTTTTTTTTTTTTTTTGGTGCTGGGGATCGAACTCAGGGCCTTGTGCTCGCGAAGCAAACACGAACCACTGAGCTAAATCCCCAGCCCCAAAATATTTTTAACTATAGTAAAATTATTTGCTCTAAATCCACTTTATATATTAATATAGTTATTCCAACTTTCTTTTGCATAGTTATAGCATAGTATATCTTTTTCCATCCTTCTCATTTTAATCTGTCTCTATCTTCATATTTAAAGTGTATTTCCTATAGTTGGCATAGTGTTGGGTCTTGATTTTTTTAATTAAATGTATTGATTTCTTTCTTTTAGTTGGAGTACTTGAAAAATTTACAAAGAATTATGTGATTATTAACATGGGTAGGTTGAAAAATATCAGGCTATTTATTTTCTATTTGATTCATCTGATATTTATTGTTTTCCTTATTTTTCTCCTTCATTTGGTTTAATAAAATATGTTGTACAGTTCCATTTTAGCTCCATTCTTTGCTTATTAGCTAAAATTTATTGTTTGTTATTTGGTGGTTGTGTTAGTTTTTAGTATATACACTTATCATAGCCTACCTTCAAATGATATTATGCCATTTTAAATATAGCATAGGCTGGGGATTTAGCTCAGTGATTAGAGTGCTTCCCTTGTAAGCACAAGGGCCTGAGTTCAATCCCCGGCACCACAAAAAATAAATAAAATAAATAAATAAATAAATAAATAAAGCATAAACACTTTATAGTAGTATATTTCCCCTTTCCTTCTCTTGACATTTATGTTATTGTGATCATATATATAATAAACTTCTTGCTACATTGTCACTATATTTCTTTAAACAAATAGTTAGCTTTTAAAAGATTTATGTAGTAAGGAAATATTTATCCATTCACTCATTGAGACAGTTAATTCTGATTACCTACTTGAATTTAAAAGCTGTTAGAGAAAATCAGCAAATTACTAATAAAGGTAAACTCAAGGATATTGTAGAAAGAGACGATGAAGCTAACAATGCCAAAAGTCTAATGGAATGAATACAGGAAAACACATGAAGAAATCAAGGAAGGGTTAATACTTTAGGATGAATAGAACAGGAAAAAATCAAGGAAGAGTGAGTAGAATGGAGGAAAAAAACGGAACTAGGACAGGAAAATGATGCAATGACAAGAATAAGTCAATATTTTTGAGTAAAAACTCTCAACGTGAATGATCTCAACTCCCCAATCAAAAGATACAGATTGACCGAATGGATCAAAAACCAT
The DNA here is from genome assembly GCA_004026905.1 of Hystrix cristata. Lineage (NCBI taxonomy): Eukaryota > Metazoa > Chordata > Mammalia > Rodentia > Hystricidae > Hystrix > Hystrix cristata. Next base: position 63,680 of record PVJO010008773.1, read on the forward strand.
ATCCACCACCATGCTGAACACAGGAACACATTTAATCAAAATATTAATTTGCACACTAAAAATGAAAGAATAGAAAGCAATATTTCATGCAACAGGAGCCCGAAAATGAAGAAGGAGTAGCTATCCAATTTTCAGAAAAATGGTCTTCCAGCCACAATTGATCAGAAGAGGCAAAGAAAGCCACTATGTACTGGTTAAGGGAACAACTCAACAGGACTAGATTACAATTATAAATATAATGCACCAAACACCTGCACATGAAACTTCATAAGGCAAATACTACTGAACATAAATAAGATTAGATAAACATCAACATATAGTGGAGGATCTCAGTGCTACACTATCACAAATAGGCTGAATAAATAGAGAAAATGTCAACAAACATCAGAGTTTAACCGTTGCTTTGAAAAAATGAATTTAATAGTTATCTACAGAGTATTCTATCCAATAACAGCAGAGTGCACATTCTATTCAACAACACATGAAAATTTCTTGAAAATAGACCACATTCTAGCTAATAAAGCATGCTTAAACACATACAAAAGAATCAAAATTATGCCATATATATCATAAGATCAAAGTGCAATAAAACTAGAAATTGATGGCAAAAGAAACCTTGGAAATTATGCAAATATAGTTAAATTAAATAACACTTCTTGAGTAATTGATGGGCCACAGAAGAAATCAAGGAAAAAATTGGACTTTTCCTGGAATCAAATGGTAATGCCAGTATAACATTTAACACAATGAAATCTGAGACGTGTACACTTATGAATGCCCACATCTGAAAATCAAGCCATGCCAGATAAGCAACCTAGTTATGTACCTCAAGGTGCTGGAAAACAAGAACAGTCCAAACCCAAGCACAGAGGAAGGAAATTATTAAAATCTGAGCAGAAATTAATGAAGTTGAGACAAAAAATACAAAAAAATCAATGAATTGAATAGCTGATTCTTTAAAAGACTAAGCAAAATAGACAAATACTTAGCAAATCTTAACGAGAAAGAAAAGACCCAGCTTAATGTAATCAGAAATGAAGAAAGCAAAATTACAACAGATAATGCCCAAATCCAGATTATTAGCAATGACATTGAAAACCTGTATTCTAGTAAATTGAAGAATCCAAAAGAAAATGATAGATTCCTACATACATATGAATTACCCAAACTGAGCTAAGAACATAAAACACCCTGGATAATCCAATGACAAGCAATTCATTTCAGTTAGGAAAAAAAAAAAAGAAAAAAAACCTACCAACTAAGAAAAGACCCGAATCCAATGTGTTCACTGCTGAATTCTGCAAGAACTTCAGGGCAGATCTAATGCCAATATTTCTTAAACTCTTCAATGAAATGGAAAGGGAACGAGTACTGCCAAAGTCATTCCTGGAATCCAGCTTTTCCATAATTCCAAAACAAGGCAAGGGTCCAGCAAAAAAGAAAACTGTAGGCCAGTCTCTTTATTGACTATAGATGCAAAGGTTCTCAACAAAATGCTGGCAAACAGAATGCAGAAAATCATTAAAAAGATCAAATAGCATGATCAAGTATGCTTCTTCTCATGAAGGCAAGGATGGTTCAACATATGAAAACCTATAAGTGTAATACATCACATAAACAGAAACAAGGGCAAAAATCACATGATTATTTTAAGAGACACAGAAAAATTCTTTGACAAAAATCCAACATACATTCATGGTTAAAAAAAAAAAAACCCTGAAGAAAATAAGTATAGAAGAAACTTTTCTCCATCTGATAAAAGCCACTTATGATAAACATACTGACATCATCATGTTAAATGGGGAAAACCTAAAAGATTGTCCTGTAAAATCAAGAACAAGACAAGGATGTACTATCACCACTCCTTTTCGTAGTAGTCAAAACTTTAGCCAGCCCAATTGGGCAAGAGAAAGAAATAAAAGGGATATGTGTAGGAAAGAAAAAAAAAATCAAACTATTATTATTCATTGTTGACATGACCCTTTCCATAGTATATCCAAAAAATCCTACTAAAAGACTTGTAGAACAATTAAGCAAATTCAGCAAGGTACCAGGATGCAAAAATCAGAACACAAAAATCAATAGCATTCCTGTACACGCATAATGAACCTCCAGAGAATGAAGTTAGGAAAACAATACATTTACATTAACTTCAAGAAAAACCACTTTGGAATTAACCTAACAAAAGAAGTGACAGATCTTTGTAATGAAAACTACAGTAATCTGAAAAAGGAGATTGAAAAAGACATAAGAAAATGAAAAGATATCCCCTATTACTGGATAGGCAGAATGAATGCTGTCAAAAAGACCGTACTTCCAAAATTGATGCATAGATTTAATACAATTACAAACGTAATACCAACAACATTTCTCACAGAATTAGAGAAAACAATCCTAAAATTCATATGGAACCAGAATATACCCAAAATAGCAAAAGCAATCTTGGGCAACAAAGAGGAAAATGGGAGGAGGTAACACAATCCCAAATTTATAAAGCTAAATTGATGTAAAAAAAGGAATGTTACTGGCGTAAAAACACACTTGTGGATCAGTGGAATAAAGGAGAGGAGGCAGAAACAATCCGAAGTACAGTCAGGCATCTGATATTTGACAAAGAAGCCAAAACATACTGGAGTTAAGATAACCTTTTTAAAAAAGTGGTGCTGGGAAAACTGACCATCCACATGCAGAAGACTGAATCTAGGCCCATATCTCTCATCATGCGTTGAACTAAAATCAAAATGGATCAAAGATCTAAGCAGTAAAACAGAAATACTTAGTCTGCTGAAAGGTAAAAATAGGTAAAATTTGAAGACAGGCATAGGTAAGGACTTTCTGAACAGAAGCCTAACGCAAAAGATAAATAACATCAATAATCAACAAATGGGATTATATCAAATTAAAAACCTTCTCCACAGCAAAAGAAACAATCAATAGTGAAGAGATAACTTACAGAATGGGAAAAAAATTTCTGCCAGATATTTTTTAGACAGAGGTGTAATATCTAGAATATATAAAGAACACAAAAAGATTAGACTTATGCTCAAATAAAAGACCCAGTCAAAAAGTGAGTAACTGAAACGAATAGACAATTCACAGAAAAGTGCAAATGGATAATGAACACACAAAAAATGTTCAAAATCTCTGTACACTAGAGAAATGGAAATTAAAACAACATTGAGATTCAATCTCAACTCCAGAAGAATCAAATAATGACAAATATTGGTGAGAATGTGGGGAAAAAGGAACTCTTCTATATTGTTGATGAGAATGCAAACTAGTATAACCAGTATGGAAATCAGTATGAAGATTCCTCAAAACCTAAAAACAGAAACTTCATTTGACCCAGATATTTCCCTTCTGGATATCTTAAAAAAAATTGAAGACATCATATCACAGTGATACATGCATATCCATGTTCATAGCAACACAACTCATCTAACCCTTGGAAGTGACATTTATGTCCATGAACAGATCAACAAATAAAGAAAATGTGGTATTTACATACAATAGAGTTCTACTCTACTAAAAATACGGAAAAATTTGAGTCATTTTTAAGAAAATGGATGTATTTTGAGACCATAACGTCAAGTGAAATAAATCATACATACAAGCTTAAATTTTGTATGGTTTCTCTTTTATGAAAAACCCAAAACATAAAGAAGAAAATAAAAGACAAAAAATAGGTAACAGGGAGATGTATTTTGCAAATGAGAAGGAGACCAAGAGATGGAGGGAGGGAGGTGGAGAAGAGGGGAAGGTGATATAAAAAATTAAGATATGTTGTATACATGTAGCAACTCCTCACAATAAATGTAATCATTATGTGTTGCAAACATGTACTATTAAAAATGAAAATTAAATAAAAAATAAAATACCATAGCTTTGAACAATATTGTTATGATGCACTGTGGTGTAGTTTTCTCTATGATTTTTTTCCTTAGGTTTGTTAATGTTTCTTTTGTTAATCTGCCTTTATAGTTTTCATCAAATTTGGAAAAAAAACTCTACTGTATTTTATCAAAGAGTTTTTCTGTCTTGCTTTTTCCTTCTTCTCCTTTAGGGATATATGAGTGTGTGTAGAATAGTCTGCCTCAATTATGCCACAGCTTATAGATTTTTCATTAAAAAAAATTTCTCTGTTCTCTCTACTTTTTATTTTTGGATAGTTTCTGCATTTTCAAATTTCATGACATTAACCTTCCAATATCTTGTTAAATACTAATGTGCCATTAATTACATTCAACATTTTATTTCATATGTTGTAGTTATAACCTTTAAAAGTTCAGTATTTTATGAAAACCTTTCTTATTTCTACTCAAAATTTTGAATATATAGAGTAAAATTATAATTTTTAAAATGTTTTTACTTTCTAATTCTAACAGTATGTTCATTGTTTTTTTTTTTTCCCATAATGGTTTATATTTTTTTGCTTCTTTTTCTTTTGTGGGAGTGTTTTGAGAGAAGGTCTTGCTAGTATTGCAGGCTGACTTTGAACTTGCATTTACACCCAGTTTCTTATGGGATGCCAAGTTATATGAATATATGTTGGATTTTCTTTAATTGCTATTTTTAAACTTTCTTCTTTCACTGCTACCAGAAAAAAGTGTGACCTTTAAGGTTTTGAATTTGAGATTTCTTGGTTGAGAACTTCTTGGTGCTTATTGTAGTGCTAATTGATCACTATTTTTGAGAAAAAAGCCTTGTATGTATTATTTCCAGTGCTTTCTAAATTATGGGATTTCTAGTCTGGCTAGAGAGAATAAGCAGTATTCTTGGCAATGTGTGAGTGCTGGGCAATGATTGCCTAATATATTTGAAATTTTCTAGGAGGAAAAAAAGGATTAAAATTGGGAAAAAGGGGCTGGGTCTTAGCTCAGCGGTTAGAATGCTTGCCTACAAAGCGCAAGGCCCTGAGTTCGATCTTTGGCGCCAAAAAAAAAAGGAATAAAATTGGGGAAAGGACAGCTGATAATGAGTGTTTCAGCCAGGTCGGGCAGAGAAAATCCCTGTTATGATGCGACTTCTAAGAGGAAGCTTGATAGAAAGAAAGCAACAAGGTGAGAATTGACTAAGTGTATAGAATTTTTTAGTTATGAAATCATTGATCATCTTTTTGTGGTTTTTTTTGGAGCAAACGTGGTAGTTGAAGTCTGAATAAAGTGGCTAAAAATGAAGAAAGGGAGACAGCATTATACTTCAATAGTTTGTTGTTAGGGTGAGAGGAGAGACAGAAGCTTTGCTCTTCTCTCAGGCAGGATAGGACACCGTGTATATCTAAAACATCCAGGATTTGCCATGTCTCTGGTTGGACTTAGGGTCAAAGTCATCTCACTGGCTCTTTTTCTGGTCCTTTTTCCTTTCAACTGTAAGCTGTTTCCTTCTGCACAATTCAATTAGGGGGCCATCTTCAAATCCCGTGTCACATACCAGGTACCATATAGAATTGCTGGGACTCGGGGGATGTTTTAGGCTTCTGCCACACCAAATTTTCAATTGTTTGTCTTCTGCCTGTTTTCCCCTCTTTTACCTTCTGACTTCTTGACTCACTTCCAAATTGACCCTTGTCTTTCCTTTTAGACTAGATTTACGGCATTGTTTTCTTATCTATAATCTTGTTTACTCTTTAGCCAAAAATCAAGTCCTTTCTATTTGAAGATGTTTATCTGAATCCAGCCCTAAGACTTATGCTGTTTATTGAAGGTATACCACACATTGGGCTGTGGGTCTACAGTTCTAAATCACTTTCTAGGTAAAGCTATGGCCTTTTCATGAGCAAATTAAAGCCCTCTATGACTAATTAACCTGGTAGGAGAAGTAGAAGATCATTACTCTGCTAATCTGTCCAGAATTCCTGGATAAGGCAGAGCTGCACTCAGGGGCCCAACTCTCAAGGCTCTGGGAATCCCAGAACACACTGTGGTTTGTTCTAAGCCACCTGCTAAAGCATTTTCCCAGAAGTTAAACCCTGCTTCTTTCTAACGCTCTGTGTGATGACACGAGAAGTGTGCATAAAGCACTTTTTGCTGATAGTTATCTTGGGAAAATCACTTGAACTTTGGTTTGAATAGAATCGAATTAGCAGTTTCTTTTCACGGATGTCATTTTTACTTGAAAGAGTGGCTGCTAGACCAACCATGATTATTCAGACATGGGCATTTGGCAGATATGTTCTCAGATTAGTAAAATGAGCCTGTTATTTAAAGGAAAGTAACCGATAGTATTTGTTGCCAATGATTAATTTTAAATTTTCAAGCAAAAGAGGGTATTTTACTGATATAGGCTTATTTTAGTTTTTCTCATATGTAACTTCATTATTATCCAAGTTGAAAAGTAGAAAACTGTCTTTCTTAAATGACTCTTTCCACATGATGCTCAGTTATTTGAGATGATCAATTTGTACAACTCTTGTGATAAATGAGCTACTTCTCATAAAATAAGATTTTAGTGCCCAAAACAGCACTTTAAAAATGTGATTTAGCAATTTTATTATCTTACCAGTAAGGGGCAGCAAATAACAATGTTTGTTTGAAATACTAAGTTACTACTTTAAGTTAATTTGAAACTTGTCCTCCTTTGTTTTTGTTGAATGAATGAATACATCTTTCATCCTTTTCCTCCTTTTCTTAGCTTCCTCTCTGGCTACAGCCAGAGATATTGAGGATTAGAAAGATATTAAAAAAGGAAAATAAATGTTAACATTTAAAATATAAGTCTATGGAAAGGATAAAACCTATCATTCCTTTGTGTTGGTACATGGTGCCTCTCACAATTCCCAAGTTGTACCTAATAACTGCCAAACTGGCATATATTAAAAAAAAAATCAGCTAGAGTTCATTAATGAAAAGGAGAGGTTCAAAGGGATATGTTCTCTTAATTTGATATTTCTCTCAAAACATTGGTTTATCACCTGTAATTTGGCCACCTGGTTAAAAAAATATTTCATGTTAATGCACACTTATGAATCATGTATTATAGAAAGGAACCATTCTAGGTTCTGAAAACATATAATGAACGAGATAGATCTAATACCTGTCCTCATGGTGGCTCCTCCGAGATGAGGAGAGTTGTCCAGCTTAAGGGAGGGGCTGGATAGAGTGGAAGGAGGGAAACTGTGAACACCAATCGTCAACAAAGAGTAAGATCCTAGCAAAAGGATGAACAAATGTCAAGCTTTAGTGGTGAAAAGACTTCTTTAAAAACTTCTTTTCAAACTTTTACTAGTTTTTCCCAGCTGCAAGTAGTAGTGTGAGAAATTAATATATTTTTGTTATATCTGAGTCAAATAATTATCATAAGACCTTTATTTTCTATTTGAAGATAAGCTTCAACTATTTTTAATTGCGCTATTGTTCCTGGGATTTCTGAGTATTTCAGGCCATTACTTGAATTCAAGATCTGCTCTCCCTAACACTATCAATTTAGGTTTGGGAAAGGGCATCGCTTCTATTGTTTGCTTTGTCTCAATACTGTACTGTAATCTGTAAAATATAAATCATTTTATGTGATATCAAGTCTTCTATCTGAAGCACACTTGTCTTTTCCTTTTATTGCTAAACTCCTCAAAAGAAGTCTCTGTTTCTTAATCATCCCACATGTAGTAGTTCCCAGTCATATGGCGTCGATGCAACGTGAGTAAGAAGTACTTTTGCAATTTCATGAGCATTCTTATTTCAAGTCTAGTAATGTACATCTGCACTGTAATATAATCATGTGCCACTTAATAACATTTCTGCCAGTGATGGACTGCACATAGAACAGCAGTCTCATAAGATTACAGCGGGGTCGAAAAAATTCTTATTGCCTAGTGATCACATAGCTGAAGAAAAGGCAAGAGAAAAGAAAGCTGAAGGAGAAGAAAAAGAAGACGCCCCTTACCCGCCAAGACAATTCAGAGTGAAGGATTTAGAATAAACTTTTGCTGGCTTCAAAAATCTCCTTAAAAACTTTGAAAGCTAGGGCCCTACACTGAAAGGTTTTCACAGATAGAGAAAAATCTTCATAGTGTATTACTGCTTATCAGCAAATCAGTGAGGAAAAAGAAAAGAAAAAAACCTAAGCAAACCACCGTAGATCTATTTCTGAAAGTGGCGCGTCTCAACAGCAGCCTTGGGCAGCTTCTGCCTGAGGTACTCCAGAGTCACAGTCGCACTATCAGCTTGAGAGTCTGCAGCGCCATGCACGTCCCTGTCCTTAAAAGCATTCTTTTGGGACAACACGTGGGGGTGGAAGACAGGGCATTTTTGACCCCGAGCCTGGGTTGGCCTAGGCTAATGTACATCTCATATATATATATGATATACGTATGATATATATATATTTTTTAACAAAATAGTTTAAGAGTGAAAAGAAAGAGAAATGTTTACATAGAAAAGACACAAAGAAAGAAAACATTTTTATACAGCTGTGTGTTATATTTTTAAACTAAGGGTTATTTAAAAAGAAAAAGTTAAAAAACTGTTTATAAAGCAAAAAAAAAAAAAAGAAAAGCAAAACGTTGCAGCAAATAAAGGTTAAGTAATTTGAGGAAAAAAAGTTTGTAGGAATTTAGTGTAGCCTGAGCATAGAGCGTGTAAGTGTACAGTAGTGGAGAGTTGTGTTCAGTCACCTCTCACTCACTGACTCACCCTAAGGAAATTCCAGTACTGCAACCTCTGCTCATGGTGAAGTTCCTACACAGGTCCACCTATTTCTAACCTTTCGTACTGTATTTTTATTGTAACTTTTCTCTGTTTAGGTACATATATATATAGACGCATATCATTTTGTTATAATTGCCTACAATAACACTAGAATAACAGGTGGTACAAGGTTGCAGACTAAAAGCAATAGAGTATCCCATACATCCTAGGTGTGTACTAGGTTATTCCATGTGAGTTTTAGTCGTGTTGATGTTCGCACAACGACGACACGAACCATTTCTTAGACGACACCTTGTCTTTAAACAGTGCTTTACTGACTGCATAGATTTTTTTCTTTCCCCCAGAATTCCAATATCGTCTGTGAGTTTCAAATTCACCTGCAGAGGGCAGCAAATAGCAGTGCAAATCCGTTCTTTTAAGTGCTTAAACCATGAATGTTGACATTGTTTAAAATCAACACTAAAAGATTTTCTTGACATAAGGAAGACTTTTTTTTATTTTTTTATTGTATTTTTTTTTTTAGGAAGATTTTTGTGGCCACTTCCTCTTTTTTTATTTTTTACATAAGAATAAGTGCTAGACTGAGTGTTGATACAAAAAAATAGTCAAATTCATTTTCAGTAGCTCATTATAGCCCTGGAACTTCTAGAGATTCCTTCCACACAACCAGTATCCTCCAGTCAGCAGGATATGCAGTTCTGGGCACCGAGTATGGACTCCGGTATTAGTTCAACATATATGGTTATCTTGTGTTTTGTTCTGCTTTTGCTGTCTTCTCTGGTAGTGATAGTTTTAACTGAATAACTACTCTTGCCACATGCACATTTCCTTCGTAGACATATATGATTGAAACCTAATTATCTAAACTAAAACTTTTCATAAAAAGAATAATTTTAATTGCAGGATGGTACCGTAAAACACTGAAT